>JANHFP010007076.1:51681-68736 GCA_032468135.1 Calamaria suluensis
CAACACAAGCTTTCATTGCATGTATCCGGCCCAGGGGCCGTAGTTTGAGGACCCCTGATTTAGTGCAATATAAAAAAATGCAAATAATTTTTCTGGGGACCACCAACATTTTCTCAGGGACCACCGGCTGGTGACCACTGTGTTAAAGAGACAAAATGCTCTCAATTATTAACAAGCAGCCTTTATTTTGAATAGCAAACCCAGTTTGCCAGTTCTCTGGCAAAAATTGTTCTCTTCAGCAGGAAACAGAAGAGACACAGGTTAACTGGCTGTAGACAAGGTCACTCTCAGTTCCAGGAGATAAGTCCAAATTCCTCAGATGATAATGTCTTCAAAACCTGGCTAAGAAATACCAAAGGCACGAACCACAGGTAAACTGGGGATAATTCAGTTTTTTCACTCCAGCAGTAAGTGTTTGCTAAACGTCTGCTTGTAAAGCCCCTTACACAGCTGAGTCCCATTACTCATCTCCTCCCGAGTAATCCTTTCCGTAGTCTCCTTCTCTCTTGCCTCCGCTGCCCAGGGTGAGGAGGAGGTGTTCCCATTTCTTCATCCAAACTCTTCCTCTCTGGGTCTGCCTCCACCCCACTTGGCTCAGCCTGGCCCTACTCTTCCCCACCTTCGTCTGCAACCCCTGCCTCCAACACGTTGCTCTCTGATAAAGTTTGTTTTTTCAGCGTAAACCAGAAATTACATAGACCTCAAATTCTTCCAGGCAAGATAACTCACAGTTCTAGTAGAAGGAATCGCTCAGGAGATAAACCCAAAATTCTTCAGCTTGATCATTTCTTCAAACTAGGCCCAGAAACATGAATGTTATGAACCACGAATTGGATAACTCAGAATAATTCAGCTTTGACTCCAGCAGCCAGCCTTTCTAAAGTGCTTGCTTAGAAAGCCACTGACACAGCTGAGTCCCATCACTCATTTCCTCCTGAGTAATCCTTTCTGTAGTCTCCTCCTCCCTTGCCTCCACTGCCCAGGACAAGGAGGTGGTGGTCCCGTTTCTTCCTCCAAACTCCTCCTCTCTGGGTCTGTCTCCACCCCACTTGGCTCAGCCTGGCCCTGCTCTTCCCCACCTTCGACTGCAGCCCCTGCCTCCAACGCATTGCTCTCTGCCAGCTGTCCCTCTTCATCTTCCAAGTCAGATGCTGACAAAGGCATAACAGGAGGGCACCTGGGATGGTTTTCAGGAAAGACCTTGGAAGACGGAAGGAAGAGCTGCAGACTAGACAACAGATAACAGGCAGCTGAGCCCGCATCAGAAATGGAGGTCTGGCAAAACGGGACCCTCCCAAGTGTCTTCAGCTTTAAAGGAGAGGGGGTTGAAATGTACTTTCAAGTACACTCTCTAAAACAGGGGTCTCCAACCTTGGCAACTTTCAGACTTGTGGACTTCAACTCCCAGAATTCCTCAGCCAGCTATGCGTTTGTTACTTCTCGCAAAGTCTGTTCAGCTCAGGTGCCCATCAGGCAGCAAAGCGAGAGGAGCACGCAGCTAAGGAGGCGGTTGGACGGTGCCCGTCAATATCCTGGAATTGACACAAAAACACGCATAACGAAGGGAGCAAGAATTAGCTGGAGGCTGGCAGGCAACTGGCCACTGTTCCTTTAACACTGCTGGCCGTTATGTTGGTGTCGGATGAAAGGAGCTTCTGTTTCGACTCACTGTGTCCCTCCATTGTGTCGGATTCAGCCCCGCACTGCCAGGACCGCGAAAGAAAGGAAGGCAAACCTTCCTATCACAATGATGGGTGTCCTCCATCAATGGAGGTTTTTAACAGGAGACTGGACAAGTATTTGTCTGGAATGTTGTAGGGCAGAGGTCTTCAAACTTGGCCGCTTTAAGACTTGTGGATTTCAACTCCCAGAATCCTCCAGCCAGTATAGCTGTACCTGTAGCTTTCTATTACCTCAGAAGTATTCAAACTTGGCAGCTTTAAGACTTGTGGACTTCAGCTCCCAGAATTCCTCAGCCAGCTTAGCTGTACCTGTAGCTTTCATTTACCTCAGTCAGAGGCCTTCAAACATGGCAGCTTTAAGGCTTGTGGACTTCAACTCCCAGAATCCTCCAGCCAGTATAGCTGTACCTGTAGCTTTCCATTACCTCAGAGGCCTTTCCATTACCTCAGAGGCCTTCAACCTTGGCAGCTTCAACTCTATGCTGGCTTGAGAATTCTGGGAGTTGAAGTCCATAAGTGTTAAAGCTGCCAAGTTTGAAGGCCTCAGCAATAGACAATATTAATTCTATCCACCCCCTTTCCTGCCTTCATTGCCTTCCACTCCGCTTCTCCCTATCCTCTTGGGACTAAGAAACCTAGTTGCCTTTTTTTTGTGGATGTTTCAAAGCTTTCCCTTTAATTGATAACACTTATTCCTTGTGTGTTTCCTTTCCAGATTTCAGCAACAGATGGATTTATCGCTTTCCTTCTCCCTTTTTCTTCCCCTCCCTTCCTCCATTTCCCTCCCGACTTTCCACTTTCCTCTTTCTTACTTTCTTTTTAACAAATTTGACGTGGAGTTCTGAAGCACTTTGAAGAGGACCGTGAGAGAAAGCGGAGGAAGCAGCTGCATCCAGCCAGAAATGTTCCTGACACCAGGGCAGCCCTGCCTTGAACACTGAATCACATCATGCTGTTTTTGAAAGGAGGGTATAGAGGAATCAGACAAAGAAGATTTGTTGTTGAACATTTGGCTTTTGTTCGGCTTTGAGAAAATACTCGCACACAAATATATTTTCCCTCTCCGAGTTCAGCATTTATCCTGATTGAACTCAAGAGCCAGTTCCGTTTCATTGACATCTGTCTATGGAACTAGGCACATAAGATGATAGTGGGGTCAAACAGAACTGGGGTCTCCATCCCCTTCAGTTGTTGAACTTCAAGGGCATTTGTTGCTGGGATTTTCCCCCCCTCTTAATTTTGGCTTTGAGTTTTGCTCCTTTTTGCCTACAGGGGGCGCTGTAAGCCCACCATGCTCCGTCTGGGATTCTGGGTGGCCACCCTGCTCTTTATTTCTGCTCCTGGGCTAGTCCACTGTGACTGCTGGCTGATCGAAGGAGACAAAGGCTACGTGTGGCTTGCTATCTGCAGTCAGAACCAACCACCCTATGAAACTATCCCCCAGCATATCAACAGCACTGTGCATGACCTGCGGCTGAACGAGAACAAACTTAAGGTGGTGCTCTACTCCTCTCTGAACCGCTTTGGTAATCTGACAGATCTGAACCTAACAAAAAACGAGATTTCCTACATCGAGGATGGAGCTTTCATGGGCCAGACAAATCTGCAGGTGCTGCAGCTGGGCTACAATAAGCTCACCAATCTGACTGAGGGCATGCTGCGTGGCATGGGCCGGCTCCAGTTCCTCTTTGTGCAGCACAATCTGATTGAGGTGGTTACCCCCAGTGCTTTCGTGGAGTGCCCTAGCCTCATCAGCATCGACCTATCTTCCAACCGTCTCAGCCGGCTAGATGGAAGCACCTTCACCAGCTTGAACAACCTGATGGTCTGTGAGCTAGCCGGGAACCCCTTCAACTGTGACTGCAACCTCTACGGCTTCCTCATGTGGTTGGTGGCCTTCAACAACGTCACAAAAAACTATGATCGCCTGCAGTGTGAGACTCCCCGGGAGTTTGCTGGCTATCCACTTCTGATGCCTCGGCCACACCACAGCCGCAATGCCATCACGATTTTTAAGTCAATGTGCGGGGATGGAACCTTTCCGCCCATCTCCAGGATCAGACCTACACAGTTCATAACGGATCCAAGGGATCCAGATGACAATGTTGAAAACTCAGGCATTAGCCCAGGGGACTTCCTCTCTGTTGAACCTCCACCGTCTTCCACCACTGATTCTTCCTCTAACCCCAGCATAAAGCTCCAGCACGTATCCATCAACTCGGCTGTTTTAGTGGTGACCATCCCATTCCCTTTTAGCAAGATGTATGTTCTGGTTCAGTACAATAACAGCTATATATCTGATGTAATGACTCTGAAGAAAAAGAAGGAATCAGTCACTCTCACCCACTTGAAGGCTCACACAGATTATACATTCTGTGTTGCTTCGATCCGCAACTCCAAACGTTATAACCACACTTGCCTCTCGTTTGCCACCAGGAGTAAAGGGAGGGAAGAGCCAATACCCAGTACATCCACCACTACCCACTACATCATGACCATACTATTCTGCCTTTTTGGGATGGTTATTATACTTGGCATTGTCTATTATTGCTTGAGAAAGCGTAGGATGCAAGAGGAAAAGCAAAAATCTCTCAATGTCAAGAAAACTATTTTGGAGATGCGCTATGGTTCAGATATTGATACCAGTTCAATTGTACATGCATCACAGAAATTGGGAGAACCACCAGTCATTCCTGTCTCACGGATGTCCTCTCTTCCATCCATGATTGGAGAGAAGTTGCCTTCATCTAAATCTATGGAAACTGGCATGGAAACTCCCAAGGTCACCACAAAAGGCAATTATATTGAGGTTAGGACCGGTGGTGGGGATGGGCTGGACAGGTCACAGCGGGATGATGATCTGCACGAACTGGATAATGGCCAAGGTTCAGCAGCTGAAATCTCAACAATTGCCAAGGAAGTAGACAAAGTGAATCAGATAATCAACAATTGCATTGATGCCCTGAAACTGGACTCAGCTTCCTTCTTGGGAGGAGGGGGTGTTGTTGATTCTGACATGGCTTTTGAATGCCAGTCCATACCAGCCAGTTCTTCTGCCGTGTTGGAGCGACCAAGTTTTCTCTCTCCACCGTATAAGGAGAGTTCCCACCATCCCCTGCAGCGCCAGCTTAGTGCAGATGCCGCTGTGGCCAGGAAGACATGCAGTGTCTCATCCAGTGGCTCCATCAAAAGTGCTAAGGTTTTCAGTCTTGATGTACCTGATCATCCTCCATTGAGCAAAGCAGATTCCAAGTACATCGAGAAAGGAAGTCCACTCAACAGTCCTTTGGATCGTCTTCCCCTTGTGTCCCCAGGTGCCATCCACCACTTAGAAGTGAAACCTTCCTACCACTGCAGTGAACACCGGCACTCCTTTCCAGCCCTCTACTATGAAGAGAGTGGCGACACTTTAAGCCAACGGGTGTCCTTTCTTAAGCCGCTCTCCCGTTCCAAGCGGGACTCTACGTATTCTCAGCTCTCACCGAGACACTATTTCTCTGGCTATTCCTCCAGCCCAGAGTACTCTTCTGAGAGCACCCATAAGATCTGGGAGCGTTTCCGACCTTACAAGAAGCACCACCGGGAGGAGGTCTATATGGCAGCTGGTCACGCTTTGAGAAAGAAAGTCCAGTTTGCCAAGGATGAAGATCTGCATGATATCTTGGATTATTGGAAAGGTGTATCTGCTCAACAAAAGTTGTGACTCTCTCATTAAAAGGAAGATAAATCGACCGTACAAACAAATTAACACCCTCCCCCACCTGACTGTGGGAAAAAAAAATCTTGACAAAAGAAACTGAAATCATTTCTTAAAGTTTACAAAACAAACAAACAAACCCAAACCAACAGGAAAAAAAATAACACCAAGTGAAATGAAGTGTCTCTGTTGTGTTACAGGGACCACTGTTACTCCTTCAGATGGTGGGGAGGAGACTTTTCCTTTTATTCTGTGGTGAAGAGAAGGGGAAGACTGAGAGGAGCTACTGGACTTGTAGGTAGCAGAGGCAGGAGGGGAGGGATGCTTACCAGGCATAGACTAAGACACTAACCGTCATTTTTGGTTACTTTTATTTTGTTCCCCAGAAAAGGGAAGTGGTTTTACTCATTCCCTGATAAAAGTGAAGGGGAGAGTGATCACTCAGCTTCTATATCCTTCCCTTTCTTTCCTGTGCTTGCCAGGATTCTTTCAAACAATGCTCCTAGTGCACGGGAGATAGTTTTCTGTGTGAGAGGTTCATTTCAATCACCTTACTTTGTGTTGGGCGGGGGACATTTGTGTAGTAAATGTACATTCAGCCCTCTCCTGTGAGTAGGCATGCTTGACCTCTGGGAAAGGTCTACATACTCTCAACATGGATAGGCTACTGAAATATTACCTCGGCTGCATTAGCACTGATCATGGAATAGGTTGAATCCAGACTTAGTCATGATGGAGTAGACCAAGTACATATTTGAGGCATGACTATATTGGGATTCAAGTCACTGATGCTTGTGCACTTGGGGCAACATTTAAAAGATCCCAAAGTCAAGTCAAAGATGTAACACACATTAAGGTTTCACTCAGGATCTTCTGTGCTCTCTATTCCGTCAATCTTTGTTGAGATTTGTGCATGCAAAAGCAAGAACAACATCAAAAGCTTTCTTTGCCTATCCTCACATGCTCAGGATTGTCAATTACTGTAGGCTGATGCAGGATATAATTTTTCCTTCATTGGGGAAAGAGTTATGAGATGAAGCAGATATATTACAGAGTCTCTGTATTTTCTATGCCCTTCATTGTTTATCAGGAAGGGAGAGAACATTAATTCTCAAGGAGTATCCCCACGTTTCAGTAGAATTTCAGTTGTCTTCCAAGAAAAGTGAGTTATACAGTCTGGCCCTGGCCAAGAGGGGATGCCAAAATAAGATCTCGAGAGGAGAGCAGTAGCTGCACTCCCTCTTAAGATCTCAAGGAGTTCCAACTCCAAACAAACCTCAGCATATGGACTTGGGGAATAGCACACAACTCCTTCCCAGGATATACTGTGCTCCCTTACAGGGCTGAGCCCATCTTGGCTCTTTCCCTGAAAATAACTGGCTGTGATCCATGACATTCCATGAGAAAAACATTACACCTCAATGCTAGAGTTGGACTTATATGGGTAACAAGATTGAAAAACAACAGAATGCTGCAGAGGTTGGGAGGATACAGTTTGGGATGATCTTGCAACAGAAAAATGAAGGATTGCCCTGGGAAAAAGGAAAAAGAGTGGAATTCTTCAAGAAAACATTCAGTGGTTAAGCTAGACAAGGTAATGCATTAACAGCCCTGCCAACAAATCATTCAAATAGCATATGGATGGGATGAAGACATAGATACCAGTTGATTGCATTGGTTGGCAGTCCAGGTTTGCCCATTTTCCTACCATCTTGCTGACATCATTTCTTTTCCATGACTTGGGTTTGTTTTTGTTTTTGTTTTTTTTGCAGCTTCTGTATTCAAATTCTGACCGCTATATTTCCTTATATTCTTGGGAGAACATACAGCAAAAAATGGTACAGAGCCAGTGGTGAAGGGATGAGTTGAGTTATTCAGGTGTTCTCATGAGAACTTCAATCACCATAGTTAAGATTGACTAGTTAAAGAGTTGGCACAGATAAGTAAAGGTGTATGGGGATGTATACGTACGTTCTGACACATTCATGTTCATATAGAGAGAGGACCATTCTGTGGTGCTCTGCTTTATTACAAAGATTGAAATTGTTAAGTATTTTACTAGGAATAGATTGGAGTAAAATCTGGTTTAGAGAAGGTGCACTTGGTTCACAATGAATTCACGGAGACTTAAATCATGGCTAACATATCCCATTGATTTCCATGGTATCAAAATGATATTTTCTTGTATGAAGAGAAAAGAGGCTCCATGTTTCTAAATGTTCCTATAGCCTTTTATCTCTGATTTGATAAACTTTACCATGGCAATGGATATGACATACCCTTTTCCCACTGCTCACACCTCTGCCTTGCAACAAGAATTCGTAGAATTCAAGAATTCAACTGCACCACTAGTAGATTATCTTTCTCCCCTGGTGCTGGCCTATCTCAGAACACACCAACAAAGCACAAGCTGCTATAGCCACGGAATACATTAGCTATTTGTTTACAGTGATTAACCCCACTGGGCAAGGACTTTCACAGGAGAAAACTCTTCTCAAAGTATTTATGTTGGTAATATCACACTCTGAGAAGAGCCAGGGAAATTCTAGATTCTAAGACTCTAAATTGATGCACTTCCTTTTCATTGCAAGAAAAGAACTACGCTTCCCTACGTTGCACACTCAAACTGAGGATGGATGTGTGCCTTGCAGCCAGAACTAGCCCATCTTTGTCTTGCAAGGTTTCCTCTCCCCAATTGTTCCCTGCAGAAAGATAATAGGAATAACAGGCAATGCTGGGTGATATGGTGAAGTGAACCAAAAAGCTAACACTGTAGTATACATGGGAAAGGGGATTCACATCCTTTCTTGGGAAAGTTCCTTCCTGAAAACAGTCCAGAAGTTGAAGAGCCACTGTATCTGGGTGGTCAGGGGCAGATACCTTTCCTTCATCCTAGCCTCACTTCTGGTAGACCTTGTGCTTCAGCAACCATAGGAAGAAACCCTCCTCTTTATCCAAACAGTGAAGATGGAAAACTTAGTTCAAAAATGGAAATTCCAGCCTTTTGTTGGTTTATATTAAATCTCAGGGATTCATTTATAATGAAACCAAGTGAGGACTGTGATCCCAGAAAGGAATTCTTGTGATATTTTGTGAGAAATCCAATGAAGGACCCTGAGAAACACATTTTCTGAAGTGAAAGTAGATAATAGTGATGGGTTCCAAAAATAACACCCCAAATCCTAACAGCTGAGGCTTACCTTGGATCCAGTTGTCCTTTCAGGCCGTAAGATGAACCCTAAAAGTAACCCCTATGTAGTATTCTAGGATAAATGTCTGGAATATATATTTTTGAGGTCTATCTGGGATCCCACACATGAATACTTTGAGGGGAAATAACTAAAAACATGGGCTGTGAGGAAAAAAATTGTTGAATCCTAAATAGAGTTTGTTAGGATTCATTGAAAATTCAGGAGGCATACATTTGAAAGGATACTAAAATCCATCCTGGTCTCAGTGAATTTATTAAGAAATTGATGACATTTTGCGCAGCTGTTTTGCATGCCAGCATGTTCCTGTATTGTGTGCACATTGATCACAGACTAGGGGATTCTTTTCAGTATGTTGGATGGGTTGGCTGAGGGCAAGCACACTAGGGCCGTAGGACATCACAGGGGCCCATCCTAAAGTAACTGGGATATCTTCCCTGCGCCTGCATATCTCTTCCATGCTTGCCTGATCCTAGATAGATATAAGAGCAGAACCAAGCACAGTTTGCAATTCCCAAAAAGCATAGGAGGGAATAGGAGATGAAGAAGTGGAAGTAGGGTTGTCCAGAAGGACATTTTTAGAATATTTCAGCTGTGGCAAAGGGTGTGTGATGGACTTTCTGGGTTGCTGAGGAACACTGACTCATGTAGAGTGAGAATATGAGTCCTGGGTCATCCCAGTGCCAAAGGATTGTCCGAATCTATCATGGAATTCCAATCGCTATTCATATCTGAGTGGGATGAGAAATTATTCCTGGGGTTCTCATCCCCCCAAGAATGACCACTTTTACTGTAGAAACAGAACAACCAAAAATTCTTTCATCTATTAAAAGGCATATAAATCCCATCCCAGATAGATTTTTGCAATCCTTAGGCAGTGAGATAATTTGCCTTTTGACTCGGGAATCAGGGTAAAGAGTGGTGATGGTGGATCGATGGTGCAAACAACCCCTCTTTTCCACTTATACTGCTTCACTCCAGCCTCTTGTCTGTCACCCTAAAATCCCTCCTGTGGCATAACAATATTTGTAAGGGATTGGGATTTCCTTTTTTACTGATTTCAGCTCTGCTGATACCTCTCTGAAAAGGAATAGAATTTGAGGTTCAGAAAAAAAAAATGGTATTGGGGCCATAGCCCAGCATCTTCCAGAAGATGGACATTCATAGGGCACAAGTGATCCATACCCTTTTTATGCCCTACAATGAAAGCCTTAGCCTGTGGGTAAAGTTTGCACAAGTTGGGACTGTTTCAGCAGGGGATAGAAGTAGAAAGGGGAGATAACAGGGAAATAATATTTCCCTTTGCTTTGGTATCCACCCCTTTCCTGCCACTATTTTCAGACTTGGAGTAATTACAAAGTATACCCACAGTTGGAGAAGAGAAGATTTAAGCATTATATCTGCATGATGATTTTATTGTATTTTTCTGAGCAAAAACATCTTTTGTGTACGTGCTGGTTTGTCATGACTAAACCTAATCATACTCCTTTGCTCTTTCCTTTTACCTCACCCCTAACTTCCCCATATTCCCCTGACCACCATTGTGATTTGAAAAACTTGGGAGGGAGTGGACTCCAAAGAGAACCCAAACCTGGTGCCATTACAAAAACAGCACCTCCCAGTGTAATTCACCTGCAGGTATGCTGCCTTTGCAAAACTCTCTTGATTTGTTTTCAGCTTGGTTAATTTTCAGAGGTGTGGCCCAAATCCATTAATTCATGCTCATCCTGTAACAATTAACTCACATAAGCCTTTAGAAATGCTTGTCTAGCAAGGGCTTTTGGGTGAAGAACACTCCTGGGCGTTGGCCAAACATTAGTTCACTAGTCGGCTCTTCTGATGCAGAGGCAGATTTGCTGTCCAGGAATAGATTAAAAGCTCAAATTTTAAGGGTGTCTTGCAAATGAAAAGTCTTCTTTAAAGGCACCTTGTGGATTTGAAGTAATTTGTTTACATGGAAAGTCTCCCCTTGGACATAGTAGTTTGTGTCTACTGTGTCCCCTGGACACAGTAGATTAAACCACCTGTTCTTTTGGCATGTGATTAAATAGCAATGCTATAGTGTACGCAACCTTCTTGATAGGCTCTTTATAGTGGAGAAATGCACTAAATGAACCCCCATTTAGTTTCCCGCTAGTATAGTTGTTCCTTACAAGTCCCAAAACGTCTCTGAGGAGAGAATTTCTCCTAGAGGAAACTGGAGAAGAAACTTGATATTTCTTCTGGAGAGCTTCCAACTTGCTTTCATTGTCCATAATGTAACTGTTATGGAGTAATAGACATTTTGTTTATCCTGATAAAAAGCCAGAGTTGGATTGTGCTCCCTTTGCTCTTACATCATTGGAGCGGAAGTGTCAAAGATGGAATTTTGGAAGTGTATTTCACGGAACAGATTCTGGATGCAGTCTGTCTTCCTGTGATCGATTTGGAGAAGAATAAGGGAGCAACAAAGAAGTGGTCTTTCCACACTGAATCTTGGCCTGCAAAAAGGACACTACTGAAGTTTTGATCCAATTGGAAGACACTAGATCCTAACTCGTGTAAATACTGCAGTGCTCTCCCAGCTTCACTTGCCAGATAATTCTTCTTGAGATGGGTGTGAAATATTCATTAATAATTGAAAATTTATGTAAAGGAATGTTGGCTGAGGCAGCACTGATGGGCTTGCAAAATCTTTACTGGAAGTTCTCAAAAGACAGCAGCATGGAGCAGATAGGAGATAGAAAGGGGGCCTCCACAAAAAGAGAGAACATGGTAGGAGAGGAGGAGATTGGTTGGACTAATAAACACAACAGGAATAGAAAAGAAACAATGGCTAAGAAACATAGAAAGGGGTTTTGGAAACAGGACTTAAGTGTAGGTAAAGAGAAATATGTCTTTAACCAATAAGAGGAGCAAGACTAGAGGTGAAGCGGCTTCACATTCTTCATTGTTCAAATCTGGGTTAATCCCACTGCTTTCCAGAACTAGAAGGAAATTTATATATCATGATGTGGGCATCACCTATTTAGCCACATAATTTTGGGTCCCTGTCATGAACCCATAATTTATCAAGATAGAAAAAGTGGTACAATGATACAAAACAACATTCATGTGTGCTTTTCTAAAATTAAGGCAGAGTTAACATCCAATATACAAGTTGACTGGTGGACTGGAATTTCTTCTATTATGATAATGTGGACTCCTTTTGTATTTGGTATTTGCTAGAAAGCATTTCATAACTCAACCATGTAACATCAGTGTGAGAGAAGGTGGTGTTTGCTCCCTTTGCATTTACAGTAGCTTGCCTTTCCAGTGTTAGTGGCAATGTGGTTTTCTCCTTGGTAGTTCTTAGAACCTAGTGATGATGTTACCTAGTTGAATGATGAAACATCTGCAAGAAAAAGAGCCAAGCTTACAGAACACCAAGGGCTGTACAGTTTGAGGATTTTCAAGTGTCCCTAAAAAGAAAAATATCAGATATTCGCCACCGTTGCGAAGAGAAATATCAATTGTCTCATCTCCTAGTTATGTAGGTGTTCAACCCTGAGCTACATATATTCCTTTTTATTGAAAATGTCTTAGAATCTGATGTAGTCACTTCTCTGCTTCCCTCTAGTTCACCTTTTTTTTTTAACTCTACTATCTCTGCCACTAGGCCAAATAAGAAACACAGCAGAATTTAAACAGTTTTGCCTGAACTTGTGAGCATGAAGTTAGTACACACTGTTATACCAATAAGAGAAAGCTGGATGTAAATAAACCTGAGTCCCTGAGAAGCCAGAATAAAGCCCTGTCTATTTCTGACTGGGAAATATAGAAAAACATCTCAGGAAGATAAAGCAGAAGGGGTGGTGATTAGATTTTGATCCTGAATCGTTATAACATTAGGGAAATAAAAATAGCAATGTCCCAAGAGCAGTAGTTGCAAAGAACCTCAATGATGCAGCTTAACTGAGTAGTCCAACCTCTCTCATGATTCCCTTAGATTGGGGGTGTCAAACTTGCATTGTCACAGCATCATCGCATGATGCCTTGTGACCTTTCATCCCTTTGCTAAACTGGGTGTGGGCGTGGCCAGCACATGGAACATCCGGCCCTCAGGCCACAAATTTGACACCCCTGCCTCAGATATTCAGAAATTCTCACATCCTATATATATTAAAAAACATACCCTTTGCATCATTTCCCCGAGCTAATTTTAGGAATTCAAATAAATGCCCACCAGTCCATGGGGTCCTCAAAGGCTGTCCGTAAACCACCTGCCCACCTTCCGAATTTCATCTTTACTGCTGCTTACTTTTAAGTGTGATGGAAAGAGAAACGAGAAAAGAGATTTTGCATTGCAATACCTTATTAATAGGGTCACAGTGGCTCAGCGGGTAAGACTGCTGAGCTTGTCGATCGGAAGGTTGGTAGTTCAGCGGTTCGAATCCCTAGTGCCATGTAACAGGGTGAGCTCCCGTTACTCGTCCTAGCTTCTGTCAACCTAGCAGTTTCGAAAGCATGTAAAAAATGCAGGTAGAAAAAATAGGGACCACCTTTGGTGGGAAGGTAACAGCGTTCTGTGCGCCTTTGGCATTTAGTCATGCCAGCCACATGACCAAGGAGAAATCTTCAGACAGCGCTGGCTCTTCAGCTTTCAAACGGAGATGAGCACCGCCCCCTAGAGTTGGAAATGAGTAGCACATATGTGCGAGGGAAACCTTACCTTATTAATCCACCTGTCAAGGCAATAGAGGGAACAGCAAACTCACCCACCCCCTTACAAAGTGCTGTTGCTCTTGGTACTATTGAAAGATGAGCCGAGCAAATGCAGGGATGTGTGGAATAATGGGGAATTACAGGGTGAGTATTTGGTGACTACAGAGATTAGTGAAATAGGCATAAGAAACCAAGGAATCTCTACTGGCTTTGTTTTAGCCTGAGGCAGACCAGACGTTCAGTGATAGGATATCAAAGAAGAGGTGAAAAATCACTATGGTTAATTTCTGAGATCAAATTCAGAATAATAAATAAAGAGAAGACCAGATAAAATAATGGTTTTATGTGGGGTAAGAATAAAAAATATTGAAAGGGGAGGGAGAGAAAAATTTATCTGAAAAAAATAATTAGATCAGATTTCAAGTTATCAGTGAAAAGAAATATTTTGATGAGAACTCCACTGGAAGATTAGTACAGATAGTGTACTAAACTGTTGACAGTGAAGTCTGGATGAAGAAGCAGATATGAGTAGGAGTGAGAGAAAGTTGGAGGGTTCTTCAAACACTGGTCCATTGTGGGCACTCCCCTCAAATATAGCCTTATATATGTTAGATGGAAAAAGCATAATATGATGCAGTACATTATTTAGACAATATGGCAAGAGGAACTTTCCCTGAGTTGATCGCCACCAATTCAGCCAAAGCTACTTGAGAAGAATCGGCCACAGAAGAAAGAAAATCAAGAACTGATTCATCTGCTCCAGTTTCCTTTGCCTGAGATGCAAAGGAGTAGCAAAGATAGTGTATAGTAAGCTCATCTTTCCACATGGAAAGTCCCATGTTTATATAGAGGCCACAATCCATTGATCAACAGCCATGACGCTACACATAACTAGAAGTGCAATCCTTCCACAGACAGGGACAACAGCCTCCCTAGAGTCACAGTGTATGAACTACAACATTGGGAAGTTGTTCTTTAATGAATTTCACTGTGAAGTATTTTGTACTGAACTTTATTTTTTTTCCCTTTTGTGGGGGGATATTTCCAGAGTTTGAGGAAAAATTCCCCCCCACTATGTTCTTAAAATCTTTGCTTTTAGGTACTTTGTGATGTTTTATTCCATGAAACAGATCTTAACTATCTTGAAGTATCTTCATGGATAGTCCTTTCTATTGCCAACTGAGAGAAAACTCATCATCTATCTGTTGTATCTGATTAAAGATGGAAGATTTAACTTTACAAGCTCCAGGGCAGTAACCTTATCTTGAAAAGAGACTGCAAATGGGATGTTTGTCCTTCTCAAATACAAATACACATTCTTGTTTCACCATCTAAATGGATGAACATCCCTAGATCAGCGTTTCTCAACCCCAACAACCTTTAAGACGTGTGGATTTCAATTCTCATAATTCCCCAGCCAGCATGTTGGCTGGGGAATTCTGGGAGTTGAGGTTCACAGATCTTAAAGTTGCCAGGATGGAGAAGCGCTGTCATAGAGCCTTATTTCTCCCCTATTTTTCTCCATTCTTGACCTTCAACTCCTAAACCTATTGAAAAAAAAAAAAGCCTTCCCTAGCCTGGTCCCAACTTGGATTGCAATTCTTACAATTCCCAGTTTTTGGGAATTCCAAGAGTTGGAGTCCTAAACATCTGGAGGACAACACATTGGGACAGTCTATTACACCACAATATGTGGGAAAAGAGACAATTATAAAAGGGGTAGAATCTCAGCTTTGCCCTGCCACCCACAAGCACAGAATTGGGGTACAAGAGTGGGGGGTAACCCCTCCCCCAGTTTCTTTCTTGAGTCCCTCTTCTGCTCCCCTTGAATGTAATACACAATTCGAGGCAGCTGCCGGTTTGGGTCCTCACCAGCCACTTGGGTTTCCTTCCTCCTCTTACAATCCTGTGAACCTTGGTTGTGTATGGGGATTTACTTTTGAAATTTGACTTTATTTTAGGTTGAATTTTGATTTGATATATATATTTTTGTTTCTCGACACTCCATGTTTTAAACTGGCACGACTTTTTTTTCCCTTGAATCGGAGATTCCTGTATGGAGAAAATCGATTTCTATATTTGCAATAAATTTCTTATTTAAAAAAAAAAGATAAATGATTAAGAGTGTGGATGCTTGGTTTTTGTTCCTCCCCATCTTGTCAAAAAAAAAAAAGGATTTGTGGCTGACTATGGTTTTTGCACAATAACTTGTCCGAGATGAAAGACTGGCAAAAAGGAAGTATACCATAATTAAAGCATAAAATTTACGATTGTAAGATGTTCAAATAGCCATCATTAAAAGAGAGGGTTAGATTTATGGAGAAAAAAAGTTGGCAATGGCTTCACATCATGATTAAGTGTTTTAACATAAGGACACATGGTTGTATTATTGTGGGTACTTAGCATCTGTTGAAAAATCTCAAGTCAGCCACCCTGCGTCTTTACACTGCACTATATTTTATATTTTATAAAATATTTTATTAAACATTTTATTTAAAATATTTACACAGCTGCACACCTTATCACAAACTCTGGTGGCTCCCAATATGGGAATTGAGAATGCTTACTATACTTTGGCTATACTTTAATTTTTTTAAGATACAGAGAATTACAATTGAACTCACAGAAACCAATGAATGTAAAGCGCACCTATGTTGCACTCTTTTGGATGAAAAGATTTTAAAGAGGTTAACTTTGTATGTGGAGACCAGAGAAGAAGCAACTGGACTGAATCTATGGTCATAGTTTCTTGCTGTCCACAGGAAGGCTGCTACGACAAAAATAGATGTCATTGTTCAGCCAATATTGTCTAAATATTCTGGGACCTGAAGTAATATCAACCTTTGCCTGCACAGACAAAAATACAAGAACTGTGAGTCCTTCAGAAACAACTGAAGGTTTACCCATCCCTGCAGCACATTGTAATATTCTTTTTTTCAAATATGAGAGGGTGTCACAAAGAAAAAGAATATTATTTTTAATCAGTGTGTCCGTATCATCTATTTGAAGAGTTGGATTCAAAGTCAAATAACTATACTAGAAAGGAAAGAAAGCAGCACTAGTTTTTAAGTTACTCCTGATCTCTCAGGATCTGGACAGCAAATAGAAGCCACAACACGGGTTATCACAATCACAATCTTTGCCACGGATTGATGTGATGCATGGAAATTATAGTAATTCCACCTAAGAACATGCAAATCTGTGGTTTCTTTAATTCTCACTTTTGCTGATTTGTTTCCTCTGTTGCCCATTTTGTAAGAGGCTGCCCTACTTCTCTGCTACTCCAGAACAGGATTAAATCTCATAAATAAAGATAAATTATACCAAGTTGGATAGCAGTTAAACACTAGGGGATATTTCCTGAATTGGAAGCAGTGTGACAATTAATGAGGGGGATGTTAAACTATCCTTAATGAAGATTTCCTAAACAAAGACTGGACAGCCATCTGCCGGGGAGTTCTCTCTTGATTTCTTTCATTAATGACCTAGAAGATTTCTTCCAATACTAACAACTTTCAGAATGACCAAGTTCAGCTTGAAACACAGCTCCGAAAGAGGCCATCTTGTATCTACAATGTGTTGCGTAGGAGCATGCCTCAAATTTATGAAAAAGCAATAAAATATCTATGAGCGCATAGAATATGCCCTTCCCTTCCCAATAGTGAATGTTATGACTGGCACAAATTCTACTTTTTATTAATTACTCTCCCTTGACACTAGGCTTCCTTTAAAAAAAGAAAAGAAAAAGAATATTTACCATATAAACCAAAGATTCCCAAACTTG
>JANHFP010007076.1:392641-405923 GCA_032468135.1 Calamaria suluensis
GAGTTTAATTCTATTTTAATTGTATATTTGTTATTTTTGTTTTAAATAATATGGCTGTACACCGCCCCGAGTCCGCAGGGAGAGTGGCGGTATAGAAATGAAATAATTAAATTAAATTAAATTAAATATAGAAGATGTAGAACATTTTTTTTCACAAGATAGAACAATGTCAGGAGAAAATAAATACCATCTCTCAAATCAGACAATCTAGCAGGAGGTGCACCCATTCTACCCCAAGGCCAAGGGAAAAAGCTAGATCTTAAGGGCTTGTCTAAACAAGGTTGGGAAAACAGATATGCGACTCTCTAGGGGGAATGTCATTTCAGAGCACAGCCACTGTCACAAAGAGGCTCTATTTCCAGAGTTCCATTGTGGTGGAATTGCTTAGTAGACTCTGAGTATGCCAGATCAGCAAATAGTCTAGTCTCTATGCCATGAAGATCCTTATAGGTGATAACCAGCGTCTTCAATCGTACCTGGAAGCCAGGTGAGAGCAATGAAGCATTGGTTTTACATGGTTGTATTAAGTATGCCAGGAACTGCCTTTGCTGCTGCATTCTAGACCAGCTGCAGCTTCCAAATGGTCTTTAAGAACAACCCCACACTGCAGTGGCTCAAATGGAAGAAGACCAAAGTTCAAGTCCATTACCAAAAAAAATAGATAAACTGTAAGAAATTCTGTGTCCCAGGTTTTTTTTGGCCCAGCAGGACTCCCATCTGGCCTATGAAACCAAGGCCATTCCCTCCCTGAAGTCCTCTTTCCCAATGGAAAGCACTACCAGTTCCTCACTAGGACAGTCTCCAAGCCTTTGTTCATTTGTTACTTCTCCCTGTATAAAAATGTGAAAGAATGAAACTGGCTGTTTAGAACTGCCTTATTTGCTGAGTTTCTTAACTGAGTACATTCACTGTGTTTGCATAGGAAAATACAGGGATGGATTGTTTGAAAGAAAACCATAACCTATCATTTAAGAGGTTTCCCAGAGACCAAATATGCCCATTTAGAAGAAAACATGTTATATGTCTTCATACAGTGTTGGTCTGATACTTGTGCTAGAAAGTACAGTTGTGTTATTTTCTATAGCTTAATTGTTCATAGATTTTGAATATGTATACTTGTTTTGCAAGTTTAAAACACAGTAGCAGTAACTTTTAATTTGTTTTTAATCTACAATTCAAGAGTAAAGGTAGTCCACATTTACTTAACAATGTGTCTATTTATTTAAAAAAATAGAAAGTTTAATTGCAGTTAAAGGCATCATTTTCTCTTCCTCTAATTTTATGTGCTAAACAACATTTTGTCATTTTCCTTTTAGAAGATGTAGGATTATAAGGATGATTTATTTCAGCATAATTTATAGTGTTTTCCTTTTACTATATAGTGGGAACAGCCCAATGCCCTGTGCCTTGTATACGATGTCACCAATGAGCAGTCTTTCAATAACTCTGCTAAGTGGCTAGAAAGGCTGAGAAGCCAAACATCAGGCATTCATACTCCAGGTAGGAAATGTTAAATGTCTTTGCATATATATTTTGTTTCTACATCTCATACTCCTCAAATATGCTGGAAATCAGAACCTTAATTCCAAACAATTGCTTTCTTCAGTTTACTCAACCATGCATTACAAAATTGTAAAATTTATATTCTAGCTTATTCCTCTGTGATCCTTTTCTCTTGATAAATGTCAGACAATTCTTTTTTACTTGTTATCTTGCTTATCTGTATCAATCTAATATTTCCTTTTGTTTCTGTTTTTTTAGGTGTCCTGGTGGGCAATAAGATTGATTTAAGTGATAGGAGAGTCGTAGAGCGCAAACAGGCACAACAGTGGGCAGAAGCAAATGGCCTGGAATACTGTGAAATATCAGTAGTGAGTAGCTTTACTTTACTGGATATATCTAAATGCATTTATTTTCATTTTGAGGAAAGGTTGGATTACTTTGGTTGATTTATGCAGTAGCTTGATGAAATAACACTATTCATCCATTTGTAATTGTTTCTTTTTTCTCTTTACAGAAAGAGATGGAAAATTTTGAAGCTCCTTTTCACATTGTGGCAAATTCTTTCCACCAATTGTACAAAGAGAAAGTAGAAATTTTTCATTCATTGGTATGAGGTGTACAATATGGTGAATTAAAAAGAAAACAGTAACAAAATCATATGAAAATGGAAAGTAGGTTTTTGTTGTATGGTCATTTGCTTTCCATCATAGAGAATTGCAATTCTTCAACTATTATTTCAAATCTCATCTGCTCATTGTTTTTCCTGGGATGGACCTTTTAACATGAACATTGTTTTTGGTTATCATTTTTGCATGAATTCAAAGTTTAAATATTATGAAATATTTGACACATTTCATAAGGAGAAATCTATCAAAATTAACAAACATGCCTGTACTCTAAACATTTCAACAACCCGGACAATCTGTTTCTTACAATTAAGTTATATCAGATAATTGTTATTCAGAAATCAATGTCAAAAATGTAATTCAACTTTAGTTTTCTAAAGGTAGAACTTCTTAATCCTTAAAAATCTTTTCTTCTGCAACTTTTTTTCTGCCACCTCAAAATACAATTTGGTGTAGTTCTATTTGAATGTTAGTAACTAGAACTATTGTTAAAGGCAACAAGCGTTGCCCTAGTTCAGCTCTGATGTGCATGCAGGTGCTGGCCAGCTGATTCTTGGTCCTTCCGGGCCCACCAGAAGTCAGGAAAGAGGCTGTTTCCAGCCTCTGGAGGGCCTGGGGTTGTGGGGTGGGCCCATTGTTGACTCTCCCCAGGCTCTAGGGAGGGCGGGGTGAATTGAATTATGGGTGTGGGCACACGGACGCGCAACCTCCCCCCCCAGCACTCCCCACTTTTGGCATGCGATGGCAAAAAGGTTAGCCATCACTGTTACAAGCCTTTTTTGTTGCCTTTTGTAACTGCAAGGATACCAATTATTTTAATGGAGGAAAAAGGTTGAGACACCACTTTGCACAATGTCGTTCATAATACTATATTCTAAAAACATTGCAGGTTAATTGATCAATTTTTGAAGGTTTTTTCATGTCTTACTAGTATTCATATCATGAAACTAACAGATGAACTTTTTGACATCACCTTAATGGTATACAAATAATCTGTTGGGAATAATAAAGAATGTGTTTATTTTAAGATGAAAAATTATACTGGAAAGACTTGTCATAATGAGCTGGGGGCTCAGAGCAGGTCATGGCACGTAGTTCCAAAAGACCCTATTATTTTTTTGTTTTTTAAAAAAAATCCTCTCAATAATGATTTTGCAGCTAGAAAAAGGACAGAAATCCATCATAGATTTAATTTCAAACAAACATGATAGAAATATACAGATATTGAATTTGGTATATCTTACTGTTTACAAAAATGAGTGAACCAAAAATGAAGTTGGTGGATTGCTGAGGTAAATTTGAATTATATGAAAATGGTAGGATTTCAAACTATCAGGCCTTCAGTGCTACCAGAGGAGAAAATATTTTATTCCTGTTGCAAGAAATGGATAGTTCTGCCTAAATCTACTTGCTTCTAATTTACTTGAGTTGCTTTCCAAAACCGTTGCTCTTCTTGAACTAGCTTTCTTTCTTTCTTTTTTTCTTGTGTGGCTGCTCAGTGCTCTTTGCAAAAGGTCATCTGGCTCATTAAGAAAGCAAAATCTGCAATTTAAAGACCATATCAAACGTTTTTCAACAAGTTTGAGTTGAATAGTTAGGTGACAAGCTACACCATTCTGAGTGTATCAATATTTAATTAAATGTATCTTTCAGATTTAAATCTGATAACTGTACCCTAGGGCTGTGCACCTTTCCTGACCACCTGAATCTGTATGTTTAGACACAAAGCAATTTTAAATTACCATTGAAACTGCTGCACAAAACCTTTGAGAGATACAGCTTTGACGCTTGAGCAGTAGGTTTGATGGCACAGTTTGGTTATTTCACAAAGTGCTTTGCACAGCCCAGCTGTACCCTGCTGTATCCCCCACACAGACTTATTAATATTAATCTTGATACATGTTGCTGGATACGTACAAGAGAACAGGTAATGAATACATTAATTATTTCAATATATACAGTTAGCCATGTTTGGGTAACTCCAAGAGAATACTGCATTCCGCTTACTACTACCATTGTTGACTTTCAGGTTCTAAGTGCACTTTGTTAAACTGAAATAATTGGTAGAGAAAATTGCAAATTGAGAATGTTGGGCAGTTTGGCAAATATTCCAGTCCTGCATTGGAAGTTAGAATCATCAAAGGTTTTTCATTCCTGGTTTTGTTATAGTGATCCTGAAGGAAGATTTATATTTGGGATATTGTGATACAAAGTTTTCTTAACCTTTGTGAGCTACTGTCCCATTTGTACTTGTCCAATGACAACATGAATGAAAAAAGATGTGATTGCATGTGAGGTTCGTTTGACGATATTGCTTCTCCAAGGAGTAAAGGAACAATGTTCAAGTTTAGGTCAGCAAGCAACCAGGCAAACATGGAATCTTTGGTGGATTTGATGAATTTGTGTTTTTAAAAATCCATGCAAGTTTTTTTTTAAAAAAGTAGCAGATCATTTCTTAGAATTGATCTATTATGCCCACTCGTATAGTAAAATGTACATGAATTGAATCTAAGCCATTGATAACCATTGATTGTGGTTGCATAATGAGACATGGCCACATGGAACATTGCATATAGTTGATGGCAGAAATAACACAATATGATTGAGAGAGCAAGCTACACCTGAAGTGCCTTATTTCATAGATCATAAAGAAGATAGCCTAGTCCAACTTGGTTCATGCTTGGTTCTGGATTAACATTAAGAAAAATAAATCCATAATCTAATTTAGGAAAAACAAACATTTGTAACTTAAAATACAACATTTGTATGTAATCTAGACCGTTTACCAAGATTCACATCACTACGTGAACATATTTTTTTAGCCACCATTCTTTCAAAAATATTTTTCTTAAGAATGTCTGTATTTTGTAGGGACAATTAACAAGTAAATGATGCAACAAAATAGTTTTTACATTGGTATTCCAAATTCTGTTTATGGCTAATAAGGGCTCCCACTTAAATTTTTTATATTGGTTTTAATGTTTTATTGTACAGACTTCCTCTGTGAGAGAGATGCAAAATATAAACTAATGTATGATTGTAAAGGAAATTGTAAAGGGGCAAATTAAATTTGACTTTAGTGGGAGGGTGTTACATGCAAAAGCCTAAGTCTCTAAACAAAGCTCTTTCTATTCTGTATATTATCATGGTTGGATATCTAAGAACAGTTTTCTTAGGCAAGAATTGATCCACAACAGCTTTTACTGCTGTCGATAGTTGATAATGCTGAGTAGAGTACAGCGGTAACTCTGGCAATTTTTAAGATTAAAATCATAATCCCTAACCCTTCATATTTTAGGATATAATAACTGAATATTGTTCCCTCTTGCATCAAAGAGAATCAAAATGAGATATTCTTGAATTTATTTTTTCACTCTTTCCCTCCTCTCCCTTCCTCCCTTGTTTATGTAATCATTCTTGCAATGATCCTTTAACATTATCTTCATACTACACTACACGGTGTGGATTTAATTCCTTACGGATAGGAAAAATGGCTAAACAGAAGTGACAGCTAGCAGAAGAGAAGGGATAGAGAGCACATAAAGAAGGTTTCATGGGAGCAGGCTACTTTCTATAAACCTGTGTTTCTTCACCAAGCAGAAATTGTACTAATTATTTCTTGGCTCTGGGTTTGTTACTAAGAATGTCATTAATGTGGAAAATGTTACAAATTTTAGCACTGGGCATGAGTCTTTTACCCTGTTTGTAAAGCCCTATCATCTCTCTCTCACTGTTGTCCTCTTTAGCTGACCAAGAATATTTTCATATAAAATCCTAGATAGAGTGGATTTCTCCAGCCATTTATATGTTCCAGTTGATACTGTCACCAAAATTATTATTTATTTCACAGTGCTATGAAGCGGTGGAAATGTGATAATCAAAGAGTATTAATATGAGTTAAAATATATTTGAATTAGGGTCATCTTAAGCAGGCATCCCCTTCATTCTCCTAGGAAGACTGCTTTCATTTATTTTACCATCTGCTCTTCAGTGCTGGAGATGATGCTGGAGATATGTGACTTGGGGCACTCAGGCGGAAACTGGCCTGCACAAGGCCAGGCATGTGTTTGTCTCCTAGCAATGCAGCGGTCAGCAACAAAAAAAAATTGCTGCCATATCGGAGAGCAAGAGCTTGGAAATATTTGAGATGCAGCAAGATGGGCTGTAAAAAGGCAAGATTTGGGGAGGAAATAAGCAACTATGGTATGAAGGCAGACTGATAGGCTACATGCAGATGTAATAAAAGATTAAATAACCAGATCATTTAAAGATACGGAGATATTAGAAGACGGGGATATGCGGAGTTGGTAGTTGCTGACAAAATGACTTCATCTGTCCATCTAGCAATGAGAAAATCAGAACAGCAGGAATCAAGACTGATGGTTGGAAATGCCACAACAAAGCAAGAACAATTCTACCACATGTGGCAGTTACGTTAAAAACCTCAAAGGTACCATAAAGAAATAAACATTCAAAAAAAATTCCGAACAATACATTTCAAACTGCTTCCATATTTATTTTTATTAGGTATGATTCCAGAAACAAAGCAAAACAAAAACATCACAGCTTGCTAAGGGATTTGTTACCAATTGCAAAAGCAAACTGGAAACAAGAAATCTTGATGTCAGATGGGGAGGCTAAAATTGGAGCATAAGCTGTAATGGTAAAATGGACAGTATATCTGGGTCAACTACTACATGACCCAGACAGCAGATTTTTTTCTTCAGAATTTCTGTATTATATGAGGATATTTTGTGCAAATGGTTCTTGTGGTAGTAATATCAGTGATAATTTTCACATTCTTCTGAAGCAATGGTACCACCAAGAAAACCTCCAGGGATTTGGTTTTAATGCACAGGTAAATAGGGAGTGGTTATCAGGCATTGGGTGGTATCAGCAGAGCCCCTCTTTTTTCTTTTTTTAAAATAATCTTTATTTTTAACAAATTAAAATACCCATGTTTACATATTCATTTTTTTAACTTATTAAAAAATCATCTATAATCTGTTAACATGGAAAATAAACACACACATCCTACATAACTGACAATACACTACAGAAGATAATAAAAAACCACACTACATAAAGCAATACATAAAATGGCTTCTTAATACATTTTGTTTTTAACAACTGAAATACCTGTTCATATATGTTTACATATTTTCTTTTCACTATAATGTGGGGACCTCACCATCTTCCCAAGCAATTGGAACTTCAACAGAAATTTGCATGTTTGGATGGACTATATGGCTACTGTAAAAGTGGATCCAACAGTTAGTTTGATTGCTGACAGCTGACTAACATTTAAAGAGATTCTTTGCTCCTTAATATCTCAGTTTCCATGCTATGACGAAGGAGCCGGATGAAATGGATGAGCTGCATAGACGTCTCAAGCACCACCTGCAGAATGAGCCAAGAGAAGGTGTTGGAATTGGAATGGAGGCTTCACCACAAGTCCTCAAGCTGTTAATACATCAATTTAATGCATCTTCACTGCCTCAGGAGATACATATTGACAGATCTGTTAGTACATGTATACAGATATCCTAACATTTCCATGACTATGGCATGAGGAACTAATAGCCAAAGGAACTGTGGTGGCTTCTCATTAGCCAAGATGCCTTTGAGGTTAGAATTTCAAAAGCCACAATCCATGCAAGAAAAGATGTCTTATTTACATCCTAGTAGATGGAACAGCAGGGGCCAAATTATATTACTTAGATAAGTTCTAAAGAGCTAGATAGGCACCATAGCATGGGAGGGGGGGTAAGGGGAATTGATTTTATTATATTCTATGTTAAAGTAAAATGAGGCTAGCTTATCTCTCTTTAAAATGAGTGAGAAAAGCTTTCCCTGCGTAAACAAATGGGAGTGGAAGATGCAACATAGTGCTTTATAAAAAGGAATAGTCTTATTACATCATTGCATGCATGTGCTTATATACCATACCCCAAGACCATAACAAGGTGAGCTAATTCTTTTCTAAAGCAGCTAGGCTTCCCTTCAAATATTTTTACAAATGTCCATCCATTCAAGGATGGATGATATACTTCCTATAACTTCTGGGCAAAGACCCAAATACTACAGTTCTACAACTCATAGAACCAAATTTAGTCTTGCATAAACTGAATGCAGCATATGTGTTGGTTTATGGTTCAGTGTGCCTTACGAATCCAGAATGTTGTGTTAATTGAATAAACCATGTTTTTGTACATGATGAATACACTTTGCTTAAAAGCTGAAAAACTCTACTCAGTTTATATTCATAACTTGCTATGGGCAGTCCTCAACTTAAAACCATTTAGTACCATTCAAAGTTACAAAAGCACTGAACTTATGAGCTTATGACACTCTTCCACATCCCCCGTGGTCACATGATCAAAACTTGGATGTTTCACAACTGTCAAGTATTTATGATGAATGCAGTGTCCAAGGGTCAGGTGATCAAATTTTGCAATCTTATGACAAGCAAAGTCAATAGGAAAGCCAGATTCCCTTAACCATGTTACTAACTTAACAAATGCAATGATTTGCTTAATGACTAGTAAGAAAGGTTGCATAGCGGGACAAAACTCACTTAACAATTGCTCTGCTTAGCAAAGGAAATTTGAGGCTCAAGTCAAGTGTGGTCATAAGTTGCGGACTACCTTTAACAGCATTGCTTTTTATTCCTCTGCAGATATGCAGGGAACATACATATAAACGCACTTCTGTGATAAATCTCATGTTTATATTAACTGTCCACAAAACCAGTCATTTCCTTAAACATGGACACTTACTCATAATGTGATAATTCGTTTTTACTTAAAATTTAATTGTTAACCAGGTTTATGATTAACCATGATACTTATTTTTAATATCAGTCAAACTATAGGAACTAGTAGAAATTGAAAATGGTTTGTCTTTAAGGGCAAGCTATCTTGTTGCTTATGCATAAATACTGATCTCTTTAACATAGTTTGTTCTAGATAATGTTGTTTGTAATGAAATTTAGCTTTATGGTATATTTCTTAGCAACTAATGTCTTAGAAACTGAAGTCTAGCTAGGATTATGTTTCATAAGCTTATTTATCTTTTCGATTTTTTTCTCCTAAGATAGTGTATTTGTGTAGTGAGCTATTAGGTATTTTTTCACAAAGCAGTTCTGCTTGCTTTTGTAAATCCACATGATCCATCCTCGTTTACTCAAGTTTGCTTTTCATGCTTGTGTATCTTAATATGCTACTCAACTGTATAGAGGAGACACATTAACTCAGCTGTAGTTCGAAAGGGTAAAAGTAATTAAGGTTCCTCTTTTTAATTTTATAGATGTCATATCAGTTTGGTCATACAAATAATTGATGAGTAGTGGCAATTTCAGGGAAATATTTCCATCAAATCCATATTAGTTGGTCTATATGCAAGTTACAGCAGTCAAAGAGACTGTGGCAGAAATGTTGGCATTCTGAACAAATTAGACAGCACTTTGTAATTGGTTATGATGTGTTGATAGATGGTGTTATTCCTGCAGCCTGAATGCATTTTTTTTCAAAGCTGACCCCAAAAATTTTGCTATCCAATTTCCACATCTCCGTCACTCATTTTAACATGATGAAAAGTATATCTGCACTATTTACACAACAATCCGTCTTCATCTGTAATATGGAATTCCCTTTATCAGCTTTACAGAAGCAACTCCAACTTTGTTGTAAATGTGCTTTATTTCACTTTTTTAATCCATGATATGAGAATCCAAGATAGCTTGCACACTAAATTCCCTACTTTTATCTCAGAAGAGCAACTTTAGGAGGTGAATTGTGCTAAAAGTGACAATCATAAACGTACTAATAGATCTCTGGAGTTAATTTGATTCTAGGTCTCTCAGGTTCCAGTCTAATATTTCAATCGCTCCATTGCACTGGCTTATGCATCTGAATGAGCAATAATACTGATATACGTATTGCCTGTGCATTTCAAACTGCAGTTCACACTGGTTACTTTTAAATATTTCATTGGAGGAACATTGTGAAAATATGTTCTTTTTTCTTTCTGTTTTAATTTATTAGTATTACCTTGTCATTCTTCCTGGTTTCTCTTCCTCTGTACTAATGGATGTCACTTCTCTTCTGTTCCACTATATAATGCTTCTCATATACAGTATTACTCTCAGCTCTGTATTTACCCCTTCTAGGTCCCTTTTACCTCCTTTTAGTCCATCTCCTTCTGTTGGTATTGAAGTAAAGTGAGAATACTGTCAGCATCATAAGGGGACAAGCTGTAAAACTGCAAATCCCAGCGGGTGAAGTTGTGATCCATTTCATTTCTACTTTGTCCTTGAATGTGCAAAGGTGTTTATTCAAGGGGGAGGGGCTGTACTGTATTTGTGTCAAAGGAGAATACAGCCCAGAACAAATGGAGCTGACAATGAATATAGGCCAATTATAGATAAGACTCTATATAAAACTGGAGTATCTTGTGGCTTTGGGCAAGCTACCAATATGGCATATAGCAGAAATCACACAGATAAAATATATTGGATGCTTTATCCTTCTGTTGAAGATGTATCTTACTTGCATGTGTAGCTGTTGTAAAAAGAGAATCACCACTTTCTGCAAAACGCAATCATAGCAGTTCTTGGATTAATTGTACGTAAGATAAAGGTTGTCTCAAGATTACTTTGGCTTCTCATGACAGTATGAGCACTTTATAGTTCAATCCAAAATGACTGGATATCTTACATTCCCCTTTTGCAGTAAGAAGGTTAAAATGGAAAATAATAATACAGGATAACTATTTAAAATTCAATTAAAATCACAAAGGGTGTTGCACCCAATCAATACTCAAAATAACAACACATAATACATCAAAGGCGGACTTATTACAGTCATTCCCAGGACCTACTTAGTCCGATTTTAATGGCTTTCTTAAAAGTCAAACATGGGAGCTACAACTGAGAAACTTCAACTTCATGGCCCTGAAGATGATTGCTTCTAAGAAAATGGCCAGCCTAACCCTGATTATACATTATGAAAAAAAATCACACAGCATAATTGGCAATTGATAAGGAGGGCATTTTTGGAGGGTGTTTCACTGTTACCTATATGGAGAAGCTCCATTGAAACCAATACATCTTGAACCTCTGGAAGAAAAGAAGGTTATAAAATATGAATAGTTATGCTCCTGGACACTATTTGATGTTATGCCTATCAACAGTTAGGATGACATGTGTTTTTCATTTATATCCCTTTCTATTATATTTAAGGCTGTGGCCCTGAAAACACTAGATAATCCTTTTAAATATCCTGAGGTTTACTTCTGAGTAAACATATATGGAATTGTAACATAAATTGGGAAGGGAGCATGTAAAGAGTTTATATATATATACTATTTCCGATTAACTTTTGGATTATTTTGTCATAACAGTAGATATGATTAATCACAGGCAGCCGGATGTTTAGTCTGGATTTGTCATTTCTGATCCACCAGAGCCTTTCCCAAGAACCTGGGACAGGCAGTTGTGGATGTTTGATGGTGTTAAAGATATGATCGCAAGATGTCAATTGTTCCAAGCAAAGCTGCCTTTTGCAAATTGCTGTTGGTGATTTGTCAATGTAGATGATGTTCCAGATGTTTTGGGATTGCTTACAAAGGGCCTATTGGAGTGGTGGGCTGCTGCCAGTTTGGACCGGTTCAGGCAAACTGGTAGTTCTGACCAGCGGCTGGCCCCTCCCACATACCCTGGCGCTATCATGTCATTTCTATAATTGCTGTTTTTTCGATGCTGCTGTCTGGGGCACAGTTGTTCTATTTTCAAATTTGCATATTTTGTGATTTTTTTAAAAAAATACAGAAACTTGCAAATAGAAGTAGAACAACTATGGCAAAACACATCAAAGATACTACCAATGGTAATGGGCCCTTTGCATGTAACCCCAAAACACATCTAAATTTTTCTTCCGTTCTGTTGTCTCCCGGCACAGCAACATCCACAATTCAGACTTTTTGCCTGTTGCTTGTCTGATTTCTGAAGTCCCAGAGCACTTTATTTTCTTCATTTTCTATTACTTTGCCTAGAATAGAATATATTTTTTTATTGGCCAAGTGTGATTGGACACACAAGGGATTTGTCTTGGTGCATATGCTTTCAGTGTAAAAGAAAAGATACGTTCATCAATAATCATAAGGTACAACACTTAATGATAGTCATAGGTTACAAATAAGCAATCAAATCATACTAGGAACAATATAAATACAAATCGTAAGGATACAAGCAACAAAGTTACAGTCATACAGCCATTAGTGGAAAGAGATGGATGATAGGAACGATGAGAAGATTAATAGTAATGCAGACTTAGTAAATAGTTTGACAGTGTTGAGGAAAATATTTGTTTAGCAGAGTGATGGCATTTGGGGAAAAAATGTTCTTGTGTTTGTTGTTCTGTAACAGTGCTCTATAGTGTCATTTTGAGGGTAAGAGTTGAAACAGCTTATGTCCAGGATGTGAGGAATCTGTAAATATTTTCACAGCCATCTTTTACTCGTGCAGTATACAGGTCCTCAATGGAAGGCAAGTTGGTAGCAATATGTTTTTCTGCAGTTCTATTTTATGGTTCTACCAGTTTTTGCTTGCAGCCTTGCAGATATACCAATGCACCATTGTTGCTATTTTGTCATCCATTGATGACACCCATTTTGTCAATCTAAAGCTGGTCTTCTTGTGTTGTAGAAAAATGTTACATATTTGTGAAATTTTACCTTTTGAACATTTTACATTGGAATAGACATTTCTGTGTATTTATGAAAAGATATCGCTTTAGAACAGACATGTTATAGTTCTAATTCAGAGATAACCGCATATAATACTTCGTCTGATAAAGTAGTTTTGAATTTCACATATTCCCATCCAGTAATAATAGTTACTTACTTTAGTTTTAGTTAGTTACTTTGTGGGCTTGTAATTTTCCATTCAATATGCCTATTCTCCCTTATGATTCTCCTACAATACCCAGAAGTTCCATGGATATTTCAGTAAATTGGCAATAGTAAAGTCCTTGATACACATACTTTTTTTTTTTTTCAAAATGTATAAACGGATGCTGCCAGATTTTCTGCCTCTAGACAGTTCTGCTGAAAACATTACGGCATCTTTAATAACATGACCTAGCACAATGGCC
>JANHFP010007076.1:416015-426569 GCA_032468135.1 Calamaria suluensis
AGAGCTGGCTGGAGAATTCTGGGAGTTGAAGTCCACAAGTCTTAAAGCTGCCAAGTTTGGGAACCTCTGTCCTAGACTGTGCTGCTGTTCTTAGTTATCTCAACTGAGCAATATGTGTCTATGGAGTTACTCAGTCATCCGGGTCATGGTTGTTCCAAAGGTGCTTTTTCAAGAGGCCACTGAACTTTCTGTTTTTGCTTTGAAGATGTTTCACTTCTCACCCAAGAAGCTGAAACAGCTCCTTTGCCTCTTGAAAAAGCACCTTTGGGATGAGCAATATGTGCCTCTTCAGATATGAATTACATATCTTTCTGAATTACAGTTCTTCTTTGTCCAGACCGTCATAGGAGTGTTGGGAATTGTAGTTCACAAACATCTGGAGGATCATATATTGGTCTCTTCTGCCAGACAATAACATTCTTTAACATGAATACAAATAAGAGAACTTTAGGACAGGAACGGTAGGCACACTGGTGCTTTTATGCACGCCCCTTACAGACCTCTTAGGAATGGGTGAGGTCAACAGTAGACAATCTTAGGTTAAAGATTTCGGGGTTTGGGAAAGAAAACACAAAGTCAGGTAGTGTATTCCAGGCATTAATCACCTCCTGATTTTTTCAGTTCGTAGCTGATCCTAACCTACACAGCCATGATTGGACAAGACTGTAGCAAACCAACATTTCAGAGAATGAAGGTAGAATGGCTCTTTTGAATGTTACTTCTCCAGGAGTTACCTTGGGAACTTGCTGAAGTAAATGAGTAAGTAATTGATTATGTGGCATCCAGTCACTATTGACTCTTAGTGACCACATAGATAGATTTTAGGTCTTCCAGTGGAACATTCATCGCCACTATAAGTGACTCAATCTAGTTGGCTGCTTGTCCTCATCTTCTTTTCCTTCTGCTTCGTCAATTCTTCTCCAGGAAGCTAGGTTTTCACATAATGCAGCTAATGTAAGATAACTGGAGCCTGATCATTTGTGCCTCAACTGAAAACTGCTTGATGATCCATTTCTTTCTTGGGTTTTCCACAATATTCTCAGGAGTCTTCTCCAAAACCAACTTCCAAAGCATCAATATTCTTCCTATACTGCTTTTCAAGATTCCTCCATGGCAGATCATAGGGAATACTATTGCTTTATTTAATCTGATCTTTTAGAAACCAACACTTCTGGAATTTGAAGGCATTCATGGCTATCCTGCCAAGTCCCATCTTGTTCCTCCTCACCTTGGGGAAATTTCCATCTTGTTTCTTCAGCCAATCATTCCTCATGTTATGCCCCTAACTTCTTTTTGGAAAAAATGTCTAGAGTAAAACAGTTGGCTGTCTGAAAAAGAGCAGTAAATACATTTTGTCACAAGTACCCACAGAAAGTGCAGTTATTTTGACTTTCAAGCTTGGAAATATACATCTTTCCTAGTAACCATTATTAATAATTATACTCCTAGTAATAATAGGGACATAATAATTTTAAAAAATGACACCACTATCCACAATAAAAAGATGGATGTTTCTGCCTAACTAAACATAGGATCAGGCTAGGGCATCTTTTAAATTTGAGAACTCAAATAAATCCACGGATTGCTGAAACATGGTTTAATAACAATAATGCAATTGGCTAGATTAACACATTGTGTTATAGTATAAATCATCTGGACTCACCCTTGAATGAGATGCCAGGACCAACCTCTAAATTGTAGGGAAGGCCAGGACAAAGTGAATGGGAACAAAATAAAAAGTGCTTGCATTTAATTTAATTTGAATATAATCCAATAGATTATATCTCTTGGCTGTTTGCAGTTAATTTCTTGATGATGATGATGATGATGATGATGATGATGATGATGATGATGATGATGATGATGATGATGATGATGATGAAACAGTTTTGTTTTTATAATTGTTTATTACTATACACATTTGAGATGAGATTATTATTCAATACAAATTGAATAAAAAAATAAATAATGGGAATTAATTACTATTGGAGAAAATTTCAGCAATTCTACTGATATATGGTGAGAGGCCCAGGCAGTTCTCATTGGAGTGACAATTTGAATTTTATGAACAACTAGACCAGAGGTCTTCAAACCTGGCAGCTTTAATACTTTAAGCTATGCTGTCTGGAGAATTCTGGGAGCTGAAATCCACAAGTCTTAAAGCTGCCAAGTTTGAAGACCTCTGAACTAGAAGCTTAGAGTTTTCTAAGTGTAGGGTAAAAGCTTTTAGATAAAGCTTGAAATTATGTCATAGCCATCATCTGTCCTCATTTAATAGACTTTACTGCCAAGCCAAGAACATAGGAAGACTCCTACTTGATCAAGCCAATGGCCCATCTAATCCAGCATTCGGTATCAACCAATGTTCTTAGGATCTTACTGGCATTTGGATGTTTCCACTGAACACTTACTGTTTCCACTGTAAGTAAGAATTTTTCATGTGGATAAAATACTGCTATCTGAAAGGCAAGTATTACTGGTCCTCTGAGGTATTCTTTGCAATCTGGAGTCTTTAAATTTATTGTGGTTACCCATTCCTAGAATTGGTCAACACTGCTAATGCAACATACCTGATGGACACTAAATTGGTCAATTTAGATCATTCAAAAGGCATATGAACATATCTTTATTGGAGTAAAGAAGAGCATGCCACATCTTTTCAAAAGCATCTTCCTTTTCACACGCCTTGGCTTCTGATGTTAAAACAGATTCTGATGCTGAGCCCAAGCACAGAGTGCATTATTTGGATCCTTGCACAGAGTTCCACTTTGAATCTGTCTGATCAAACCGGATTCTTCCTGGAGATGCATCACCCATTATGGTGATCACCCATAATGAACATTCACCCATCACCCATAATGAGCATTATGACTTTGTATGAAGCTTATCCTGTGGAGGTGCAATGGTTAGAATGCCCATAGCCAGGAGTTCGATCCTGACCAGCTCAAGGTTGACTCAGCCTTACATCCTTCTAAGATCTGTAAAAATGAGGAGTCAGATTGTTGGAGGCAATATACAGACTCTGTAAGCCTCTTAGAAAGAGCTGTAAAGCCCTGTGCAGCTGTATATAAGTCTAAGTGCTACTGCTATTGCTTATCTTTGCCAGAGTACCTTATGGCTTCATTTTATCCCTCTAGTATAGGCAATCATGGTATTTCCCAGATAAAAGGATTGATGATGCAGAAATTAAATGCTGTTGGATGAACTGGCTTAGTTAAACTTCCTGCTTTTATTCCTTTAGCAGACATGCAGGAGTCTGTAGAATCAATGGTGAACTTGAAATTAGTGCCATTGGATGGCATATGTTGCTTTTGTTTTTCTAAACACCCGCAAGGCAGAGTATGTGCTGTTTAGTATGTTTTTGTTCTTCTCACAGATTAGTATAAATCATGAGTCACTCTGCTGAGAAAAAAAAAGATTGAGACAGAGAGAGATTATTTTATGTTTGCCGTTGAAGAAAACTGGCTATTTACATAAGAATTACTGGCATACATTGAATCAGACCAATGTTCTACAGACTATCCACCTCAAAATGCATAGCATTAATTTGCTACCTGTCAGGTCATCACTGCAAATGCTGAGGTTCGTCACTAGATTTCTATTGTCAGATGGAGGGGGAGGGAATAGTCTTTGAACTGTCTTCCCTTCCTCCATTATTGAGAAGCATTTCAATATTTCACAAGACTTAGAAAGACACAGCGACTCAGATCTCAGTTGTTATTTTTCTGCATGCTTCATTATAAAAATCCAGGTCATCCTAAGTGGCAAGCTGTTTCCTTCAAAACCGATGCCCCTCTGGATATAGGTTAAGAGAAAAAGAAATATCCTATTGGTCAGGTATGCAAGGATCCAGTGTTTGAGAGACAAGCACATTTTGAAATATGAGCTAATAAGGCCAGACTACATCAGGGAGAAGTGACAGGTGATATACTTCCACTAGGAGCTACCTTGGACTCCACTGATGATAAAAGGTTATTTAAGGTCTCTGAGAACCCTTCCATGATATCTCAATGGCCAACGTGACTGCAATGTCAGCTGTTTTTTTTTTCTGCTTTCAGGACACAAGAGGATAAAAGGGCAAATGTGATAGAAGAAGGTCTGTCTGATGATTACATTAACCTCAGCAGACATAATCCTTACCAAGTGCTAGTTAGAATATATACTCCCAAACAACCATTTAAAAAGCCTAAATAGTATGTGGGTGAACAACAGCAATATGGTAGCCTATGTGGACCAAAAGAAGACTAAGCTCCACCATATATTTCATATATAAGTTTTTATTACTTCTCATTTTTGGTGGAATTTCTTGACTCTGCATCTATGCCTCCAAATTCCTCATGCCCCCCTCCGTTTATTTTATGCTTAGAGAGAGAAAAAAGAAAGAAAGAAAGAAAGAAAGAAAGAAAGAAAGAAAGAAAGAAAGAAAGAAAGAAAGCTAACTACTGATTACTTTTAGAAATAAATGCATATACTATCTGTATTCACAGTTAGCATCATCTCTAATTCCCAGAATCCTATGCAACTTCTAGAATTCATGAGGCAACATACAGAAGCATTTATTTAATGCATTTCTAACTCATCATTCCTTTTTCAGGATAAAAATTTGCACGTGTAGGGTTCCCACATCAGGCTGATCCACATGACCGCCTTGCCTAAACATGAGTATGGACTACTGGCCATTTTTTTCTGAGGCAGGAACACATGGCACTGTCCTCTACCTGTACCCAGCTCCCTAGGAAAGCAACGCCTGCCTGTCATTTTTTGCTATGAGTTAAAAGTAGGGCTTCGTGCTTATGCCAACTCAAGCAGTGCTGTCTGGTTCGCCTGCTGTGCTTCGTTTCTTTGTAGGCGCAAACTACTCTATTCCACTTGGTTGGTGTGACAGGAATACCTCCTCCCCTCAAGTCACTAGTCACTGCCCTCCTTAGGCTTTTTGTGTTGGTTTTTTTTACAAATTCACTAGTATAATAGTGAAAAACTGTTTGCTTCAACAAAATAATTGGTATAACACCGAAATGAATTCTCCTTGTGTCTGTGTCATTGATGAGGAAAAATTGCCAATAGTTCTGTCACCTTCTCCTTCTATCCCAACTGACAGAAAAAAAATGGTGACTGAGGCAAGAAAATCCACCTGTCAGGAGCTGTGGTAAATGTGAATTTAAAAAACCCCTCACAGGGTTGTCATTATGGCCAAAGCAGAGAAAAGGATTATAATCTGGAAAGAGGTTTCTTAAATTGTTTCATTTCCAGCTGATTTGTTCACAGGAGTTTAATGTAAGGTTGCAGGTTGGACAAGCCTAGGTTTTGTCTCCCAGGAATCAACCAGATCTCCAACTGCTTTAGGGGATCAAAGCACATCAAAGAACATTCCGGGGGGGGAATGAGAATTCTGTTATTAATCAAATACAGGGCTAATGAATTTCACATTGTTTTACATTTTCTATATTAATGAGGCTAAATAGGCTGGGTGTTGTGGCAAGATGCAGATCTCTCTGGGTATACATGTTTGTGTGCGTGCCCTTTATGTTATCAAATTTTATCAGGAGATAAAATAACAAACACTTTTATGCATAGATTGACTTTGAAGAGAGGGAGAAAAAGAATGTTAATTGCATGTTTCACAGATGAAGTTAATATTCTAAAAGAATGTCCCATAAGGCCACTGGGTCTGATTTTTGCAATTACTTAATCACATCACTTGCTAATTTTTCCTGTTTATTATTTTAATCAAAACCTTGAAGTGCACCAAGAATCGTTAGCAATCTCTCTCTCTCTCTCTCTCTCTCTCTCTCTCTGCAATCTATATGCAAAGTATTGAATTAAAGTAGGGATGGAAAATTAGTGATACTGCAGTTATTGTTGCACTGCATCTTCCATCTTCCTTCATCATTAGATATGTTGTCTTGACGATGTGTGGACTTCAACTCCCAGAATTCCCCAGCCAGCAAGAGGCCAGGCATCTTCAAGTTGCCAATGTTAAGAAGCATTGTTATAGACTTTGGACGTGCACAACTTGTTTCCTATTGGAGAACTTTTGGCATTAGCCCATTGTAGCAGTATTTCAGAGTGAAGTTCAAACAGGTTTCTTTAATCACAATTAGAATTAGAATGATACAGGAGACCCTCCGATGCAGATACTGGAGTGATTTGCTATCACTTTGGAAATTTCATCAAGGAAAGGAGACTGCTTATTTCTATTTCCCAATACCCTGCTGATTTTTCCCCTAACACCCCCCCCCCCAAAAAAAAAAATCCAATGTGGAAGGTAGACCTGAAGGAAAAAAAACAGGTTCATTCTTATCAGGAGGGTCCCATCCTTGGAGCAAATAGTTTCAACAGACAGAATAAGCCCTTTCATTTGTATGAAAATGTCAGCGTTCCAGAAAACCTCTTTCCTTCAATTAAGAAAGCCAAGACAGGCATTTCTCAAAGTCTCGTTTATTAGAGCAGGTATACTGGCACAGCAAGTGAGAAACCGAAACTACCGGTTTCCAGTTTCTCTTCAACTAGTCAATTCTCCAAAACCCCATACTCCTCCCAACGGTTGAATCACATTCCCCAATCCCCAGTTGAGGGAATGCCCAAACCACACCTACGCCAGATGATCTAAAATCTGGCCTTGACCGATGGATGAGTGTATGTTATGTCTAACCCAACTATCTACTACACTCTCCTTCCTACTTTTCCACAGCTAGAAATTGGTAGCTTGAAACTTCAGGTGTAATATGGTTTCCAAAGCTGACAGAAAAACAAATCTGGAACTAATTCAATAGTTTTTAGAAATGTAAACATAGGAACACCTTTTAATTAAATAGAGCAGGGGTGTCAAACTTGGGGCCTGTGGGCCGGATGTATCACCTTCAGGCCACACCCACCCCAGCTCTGCAAAAATGTCGTGATAGATCATGTGACACAATCAACAAGGTTTGACACCCGTGAAATAGTTTTTTTTTTCAAAATCAAAGAATATTTTTTAAAGGTGCCTGTTATGAGGGTACTTCAGTTTTAGCACTGTTTAAACTCCAGTTTAGAACTCCTTTAATTTTATCTTGACAGGGAATTCCCTTACTCATCAAGGATGCTTAAAATTTCAGGTTTCCACATTCTATTCTTTGTGAAATCTTAGTTGTTTATTTTTTAGTTGTACACATAGTAAGACTGTAAGCCACACAGAGCTGGGAAACAGTTGGAGCAGCATATAAACCTAGTAAAATAAATAAATGGTTTGTGGAAGCTAAAGTAATTGGACATTTTTTCACCCCAAAAACACAAATAATCCAATAACAGAAGGAGAGAAATGGCATACGCAGAAAACTAGGCCATAGATGCAGAATAACATTTGCTGGGCTGTTTGTTTGGGTAAGGGGGAAGAACAATGAAGGATTCTCAGATTCTCACTCAAATTAAAAGGCAGTCCAGGCTTTGATCCATAAAAAGCTTTAGGATATGTTTCCACTATTAAGAAAAGGACATGAGGGACCTGTGGAATACATGAAGCCACCAACCCAGGGGTGAAATCCAGGAGGTACTGACAGGTTCTGGAGAACTGGTAGTGGAAATTTTGAGCAGTTTGGAGAACTGGCAAATACCACCTCTGGCTGGCCCCAAAGTGGAGTGGGAATAGATATTTTGCAATATCCTTCCCCCAGGAGTGGGGAGGATTGGGGATTTTGCAGTATCCTTCCCCTGTCATGCCCACCAAGCCACGCCCACCAAGCCACGCCCAGAGAACTGATAGTAAAAAAAATGGATTTCACCACTGCATCAAGCCCATTTTTGTGGCCTTCAAAACTCTCAAGATTATGTCATTGAAAGCCATTGGCAGGAGAGTAATTATCTCTAGCACTTTTTTTCCTGGATTTTCTTTCAAAATAAAACTCAGAGATGCTAGATTTCTGGGAAGCTCAACCTTTTCTCCTAAGTAAAATAAGGGGAAATGTTATAATTCATCACTGAAAGATGTTATAATGGTTGACCACAATCCCTCCAAGGACATTATTGTCATATCCCTACTGACTTCAGAAGCAAAAATGGAAAAACAAAATTAAAATGAAGAACAATCTCAGAGTTCCTCACTCCTAATATAATACATAAAGTACCTCATTCTCTTCCTAACATGTTATCATTAATAAATTAATAGCCCTGGAGAAAGAGAAAATAATGTTCTTAAAACATATGACCAGCAGGAAGTCTTGAATCCTTGTTCTATTGTTTTGCTTTTTAACATTATGAATCTTTACAATGCAAGTTTATCTACCATCCCTTTGGAGATGGTCTAACTTCCAATTTTGAGTGCTTAGCAACATCTTTTTTTTCCATTTGTCTTGGTGCATATTTTATTTTATATATTTGTCAAGTACATATTATATAATATTTATGTAAGTATAAGCATGAATTGAATACATATAAAAATACAGTTAAAGGGAACATTAGGACAGGGACGGTAGGCACGCTGATGCTCTTATGCACGCCCTTACAGACCTCTTAGGAATGGGGTGAGGTCAACAGTAGACAGTTTTAGGTTAAACTTTGGGGGGTTTGGGGATGAGACCACAGAGTCAGGTAGTGCATTCCAGGCATTGACCGCTCTGTTGCTGAAGTCATAATTCTAAAATAAAGTTTGGAGCAGTTCACTGTATCTATTGTGTATTGCTATGGTTGAAGATGGGGTTTTTTTGCCTTTTAAAAGCATTTTTACTACTAAGTATTCGCTGAAATAGGTAGTAAAAACTGTTTTTAAAAGGCAAAAAAAAACCTCCAAGTATCGCATGGATCAACTGTGATCGTCTGAGCCTTTTCTTTACTTTTTAAAAGCAGCTTTTTACTTCCTATTCCAGCGAATACTTAGGTAGTAAAAAATGCTTTTAAAAGACAAAGAAATTGGCCACACCCACCCAGTCACATGATCTGCCCCCACCAAGCCACGCCCACAGAACCGATAGCAACAAATTTTTACATTTCCCCACTGTGGCAATCCCATTGGGGATTCTGTAATTGATGAAAGCATTACATCATAACTACCACTCGTTCAGCACTGTTATAAAATCAGTCACTAAATAAGGAGTGGTCAGATGAGACTCACTTGTACTAGTTAATAAATATCATGGGTATCCAAGTATGTAAATCTTGCTCCAACCCCACAGGGCTGCCCTGGAACCAGCAAAGGACCCGTCCACTGTGACTCCCCCAAGGTCCATTTTCACTGGCAGATCACATGGGCCACCACAGGCGCCCCTGACACAAGTGATGTCGAGCTGGTCACGCACACCCTGGCCATGACCCCATGACCACCCCCGAGGTCAAACTCAACCCAAATGTGGCCCAAATGTGGAGTCAAGTTTAACACCCCTGAATTAGAGAGATTGTCGGGACCCTATCCCGACAGCTGTCATTGCGGCACAGCGGCAAGGAGGGAGCACTTGGTGAGGGGGGGGGTACGTCGGGTGAGCACGCAAAAGAATGAAACCGGCAATGGTGACCTGATGGCGACCAGCAGTTTGAGACGATGATTGAATTCACCTGAGGACATGATGGGGGATTGGATGATTGAGGGGGTGTGGAGCCAGAAACCGAAAGGGGATTTAAGAAGAGTGGGAGGAGGGAGCGGTAGCTCTGGCTTCGCCAGAAACCACCTCTTTGAATCCCGTGTCCCAACGCGCGCTGAAGTCGCTACCTGTGAAACGCTGGAGTAAAATCATCTGCCGAGAAAAGAGCTGGCTCCGGTGTGGTTATTGCGTGGCGTACGGGTGGGGCTGACAGAGATGGGTGAATCCCCCCCCCAACTTTCTTATTTTCATAACTCTTGAAGTTCCTGTTTGGCAACTTTTTATTTTTCCATTCATAATAGTGATTTATCCCATTCCTATTATCTCATACTTTGGGGTCTTTTTATATTTAAAAAATTTATAGACTTTGTACATATTTTATACACGTTTTCCAAATGCATGCATTTACATTTGCAGTTATGCCTATGGTGTGAATTTTTCTAAGTGCTTCTTAACTATATAGGTAGTCCTTGACTTACAACAAGGACTGTTCAAAGTTACAAAGACGCTGAAAAAATGACTTATGACTATTTTTCACACTTATGACCATTGCAGCATCTCCATGGTCATGTGATTTACATTCGGATGCTGGACAACTGACTCACATTTATGACAGTTGCAAGACACATGATCTCCTGTTACAACTTCCTGACAATCAAAATTAATAGGAAAGACAGATGCACTTACTACTCATGTTACTAATTTAACAACTACAGTGGCTCAGTTAACAAATGGGGCAAGAAAAATGGGGCAAAACTCAATTAATCAATTTTCTTACTTTGCAACATAAATTTTGGGCTAAGTGAGTTGAGGACTACCTGTAATGTATTTTTACATTACATTAAATCTTATGCAGATTTTTCCCTCATATCCTTTTTAAAAAAAACCTGAAATCTGCACAGCAAGATCATAGCACTTTAATAATAAACATACAATGTGCAGCAGCTGCCAAAAAAGCCAACACAGTCCTAGGCTGCATAAACAGAGGGATAGAATCAAGATCACGAGA
>JANHFP010007077.1:161360-172397 GCA_032468135.1 Calamaria suluensis
AGTCAGATGCTGACAGAGACATGACAACGTCAGTTAAATCTAACTGGCATAATAAGGTATATCTTTGGATGAAATGTAATATTAATTATAGACTTTTGGACCATATGATGACGTATCAACAGAATAAACATGAAATTTTAGGAAAAAATTATTTAAAAAAAAATAATCTTTATTAAATTTTGACAAAAACTAATTTGACAAACACTATATGTAAACATAGTACATATACAAGAAAAACAAACCACATATACAACACACAAAACAAAGAACATACAATATTAAAATCTATCTAACATTCTTCTCTTATTTACAATCGTAAATAGTCATAATATCGGTATTCTTTTCTACTTCTACTATTATCATATAAAATATCTACTACATATTTTTTCCAATAATTACTGTATAAACATTTCATGTCACATTATCTTGGCTTATTTTGATTTAGGGAAAAGAGGACTAGTAAGTGGTCATGTTGAAAAGGTAAAAACTTCCTTGAATCAAGCTCCATCTCTGATGACTGTGTGGAAAAAAATTGACAGGCAACTCCCTGAAGTTCCTTCTTAACAACATTTGTTCTGCTGCATTTTCTTTTACTTGCCCACCAACAATATAATCACCTGCATGCAGTTGTCAGCAATACTGAGAGGTGAGAGGGGATTTTTTGTTGATTTCCAGGCTTGTGATAGGATGTGTGTGCGTGTGTGTGTGTGTATACACACACATACATACTTATACATACATACATATATACATCATACATACATACATAAATACATACATTGAAATTTTTTAAAAACTGAATTTATGTTCAAAATCTACTAGGCTTCTGGCGCATATACAGAATAATGTCCTGAATGCTTGAATAAGATAAATGTTGAAATGATACAGGCAATGAGTAAGAGAGGGGAAATAGACTGAAAAAGACATTTTACCTGTAATATCTTAGGACATTTTTAATATCAATTCATGATAAGATCCAAATATGTCTCAAGAATGTACACTGACAGGGAAAGGGATACTCAATGACATTAATTTTAGCTACTTTCTATTTTATGAGAAGGAAAAGGTATAGATAAAATAAAAAGTTGTGATTGTTATCATGTAACAGTGAGTGAGCTACTTTAGACAGTACATTTGAAATGTTGCATTCTAATGGGTTCAGGAAGGAAAAATTCCTGTTATTATGATAAATAATAGAAATGTAATGCTTATGGAAAAACCATGTCTTTTTTGCATGGAATGAAAAGAAAAACAGTAAATACTTTTTCTCTGTCCTGCTGTGATTCTGCTAAGGGGAATCATAAAATCATCAGAAATCAGTTGTTTTTGGCATTGTGTTGCTCACTGCCCCCAAAACATGTTTTCCTGAACTTTTTCCATTCTGCTTTCTAAATGGGGGAGGGGAAATCAATAAAAGCATTTTTATTTTTTCATCTCTGAAATGGCAGGCATTGGATATTGCAGTTTTGAGCTTTGTAACAAAAAATACTACATGGTTTGGAATGCTAGTTTATTTTTTAATTGGCAGGTTTTTGTACTTAGACTTGGTATTTGTCAATCTTGGCAACTTGAAGATATGTAGAGTACAAATCCTAGAATTACCCATCCAGCTTCAAATCCATGCATTTTGAAGTTATCAAGGCTTAGAAATACTCTAGAACAGGGGTCCCCAACCTTTTGGACCTCAGGGACCACAAAATTCATAATTTTAAATCCCAGGGACCACTAATATGATTTGCCAAATGACCGGCTGGGTGGGAGTGGCTAGGTGGTCATGTGACTGGATGGGAGTGGCAAACTCAATGTCACTCACATTGAGGGATGCCTTGGCAGTCTCTACTCACCCCTCCCCTTCCAGGCCCTCCTCACCTTCCCACCCGGGCTCCTTAGGAAGCAGTTGTTGGAGCTAAGCAGCCACCACAAGAAAGAGTTGGCAAAACAGCTCAATTCACATTTGAGCTGACTGAGAAGGAGGCTCAGCAGAAATACTTCACTGAGGACTAGTGGCATAGGCTTTCCAAGCAGAGGGAAGGCCTGTGGGAGTGCAAGCCAGGTACCGGCTTCTGGAGGCTCAACAGGCTGGGCAGGTCAGCCAGTTCCAGGCCATGATGCTGTCCCATTGGAACAAGGCCCTCCAGCTCTTTGCCACCAGCAATGCTTCCTTTCTCCCTTCACACAAAACCTCACACCAGGAGGCCGAAGCAGACTCCAAGTTGAAATTTCTGCTCCCCTCCAACCCACACAAAAAGACCCCAAAGTGTGAGTGTCTCCACAGCAACACAATTCATTGCATGTATCTGGCCCAGGGGCCGTAGTTTGATGAACCCTGATTTAGTACAATACAAAAAAATGGAAATAATTTATCTGGGGACCACCAACATTTTCTCAGGTAGGATATTATATTGCTTAAAAGATATTACTATTATGTCAAAACATCTCTATGTGATTACAAAATTGAAGCCCTGTCCCTTTTTAGTGGGTATTACCAATACAGATGAAAAAAGGAAAGGCTTTAATTAGGCAATCACTAGGCTTTTCTGAATGTTTTAAGTTCCCTACCCCAATACCCTCGGGTAGTGTCAGAGTAAATCAAATCTAGGCACGCTTTATACCTGAAAGCATACATGCACAACCCCACACAACACAAACATGCATGTTAGTTTTTGCTACATTTGGCAATTATTAACAGGTGAATCTTCTTCTTGTTCTTGGGCTACAAGCAATCCACCATTTCTCCCACGAGATAGGATGAAATTCAACCTGGAAAACAACCTCCCCACCTCATTCCTTGTTTCAGCAAGGAATGAAGGGTGTGTGTATGGGAGGGGTTTTTTATCTGCCAATGTAAGATTAGTTTGCAAATTGTGTTAAACACCAATATGGAGAAATGAGAACTTTTTGCAAAGCCCTGTGGCATTCAGGAATGCAGCACAGGTTCCAAAAGTTACAGTATTCAAATCCACAAAAGAAAAAAAAACAAACACCTCTTGAGTTTAGCAAGCCAGAAACAAATAATCTGGGATCTTTGCCTTACCATGATGTCTGATTTCAACCTCCAAAATATTTTGCTTCTTTTATTCACCTCTACCATCTTACTAGAAATTTTTCAAGTTCAAATGTTTTCATATTTATACCCCTCAAACATTGCCAAACATAAGTACAACAAAAATGGGACTTAAATCCAGGGGATCCAATTAACAACATCATTCCAGAGAACCTTGAGTCAGAAATGAAATCTTGAACATGGGATCCTAGGAACATAAGACGTGTTGGAGAACAGAGGGTCTTGGTGCAAGGTACATAAATTCAACTAAACAGCAGTTAAGAAAACATCTAAGAGAGATATAATGACTATTTCTTCTGTTCATATCAAACTATATTAAGTAGCAAGTTATACATTCAGAGTCCTTTATTATTTACAAAAATAGACAATTTCTCTGTGCATTTGAACAAATCAATCATTTTAAAATAAACAAGTTCTTTGACTGGTTGCCACCTTAATTTTAAGAAATAACATATTTCCCTCCAGAATAGGCTTGATCTCCTGCGGAAGCATTCCAAAATCCTTTTTACTTTTCATATTAGAATTTATTTCTCAAACTTGTAAGTAATGTTTAACTATATCTTTTTCACAGTGCACTTTTAGCACTTTTTTACACACCAGGAGCAAGCAAAAAAAAAAACTTGCTTATTGATAGTTGCTCTCGGATTCACACAATGAAAACAGCAGCCTGACAAAATTACAAAGTTATTTATTAAGCCTTTCACAAACTTGACTTAACACACAAGGTAGCTTACTCTCCAAAATAAAATTTTGAGGAAAATCATAAAATTAGTAACCTTTCTTTCACACTCGTAATCTTACGATTACTTGTTTTACATTGTCAATCGGTAACAGCATCAGGGATCAATTGTAGCATATGCAAATTTCATTTGTATGCAATGAGTGGATTTGAGGGCTGATAGGAGGAGCTTGTGGCCAAGTAAATGAAAGTACTGAAGCATACGAGCAGCATATAAAGATAACTGGACAAATATAAAAATTACATTCAATACTAAGATTGTAAGATAAGCATTAAGAAAGTTGAATTATATCAGCATATAACCTACAGTTCATATCTGGGCTATGGAGAAGGGAAAACTTTGCTAATCAGTAGGAAAAAATAAAGTATATCCAGCCAATTCTAAAAGTTTTCATTGGCTTCTTTGTAAAGAAGCACATACTTTGGAGGATATCCTTCAAACTATCAATTTCCAAGCATCAATGATAATTATGAAATAGTAATGCAGATGGGCAATCGTCTTTAATGCTTATTGCAAAACACAAGACAGGACCTTCATCAGACATAACCTAAGTATATGGTGTACCATAAAAATAAGCTTCAGTGAGCCCCAGATAGTCTCCTCTCCTAATCTCAGCCTCAACAATTTTAGAATTAATTTGTTTGTCAAATTATCTAAACTCAGTCGAATTTCATTCAATAATTTGTGATTTGCGTATAAGATTAACCACAATATGAGGTTCAAACAATACACAACACTTTGGTTAACATAAGAAGTCTTCAATCTCCTCATAATTTGTGTATGGACTAGCCTCCCTGAAGTTCATTATTGTCAGAAGGAAGCTGTTGAGTATATTATAGTAGGCTAGAAATAATCATTCTATTAAAACTACCTTTACTATAATTAAATGAAGCTTTGAAATTCTGTGTCCTCAAATGTTGAATTTTAGGATTCAAGGAGCAAATAGGAAAACTGGGAGAGACCCAGGAGCTTCAAAAATTATGTGCATGAGTCTGAACTCCCAGCATTAATGCAAGGCCCTCCCCGATTTAGGCATTTCTTTAGGCATTTGCATATCAACTGGAAATCTAACCTGTTGAATCTCATCATCAATACCACTGTTCCAGATTCTAAGCAAGTCAATTGAGCCCATTCTTCATCACTTTATAGCTAGATTCCTTGTATGCTTTTTTTACCCCAATTTGGATATTGTACTCTTCATCCAACCAGAGAATAGAATGGTAGACAAGTTCACAAATGCAGATCTAATGGTTTATTTAATAAATATAGTCAAACCGGCAGAAAACAGTGCAGAAACTGTGACTTATTATGCACAATATAATTTTTACAAATAATATTCAGCATGTTATTTATAAATTCTCAGGTGCTATTGAATTCCCACACAATTCGGTCAAGAGACTTCTGTGTAAAACAATTAAACATACTATTATATAAAAATAGAGATATGTTGTGGGATTTTACAAAACTTTGTAGCTAAGTTGACATTTCTCTAAAATTGACACCATATAGAAAGAATATTGGACAAGTAAAAAAATGTACTGGAAACATCTTTTGTACTATTTGTCAGGTCTTGGTTTTAGACATTTAAAATAAAATCACCTGCAGTTCATTTGCATCTTGAGGTCAGCTGTGTACAAATGTTTTCAAATGAATAGCTAGCCCATTCTCCCAATTTGTGCTTTTAGAACAGTTTATTTTTAAATCCACATCCAACAGTTTAAAAAGGTTAGTGAATGATCTAAGGATTTGAATATCAAATCAAACATTAGGGCAAATAACATGATCCGAGACAAAACTTTTCAATTAACCATACCTGATAATTATAAACATTTAACAATATACAAGTTTGATAGTAGTTTAGATATCAAATCCATCTGAAATATTAATTTCTTAAAAGCCTCCATTTGTTTTATTCATTTTGTTGAGAGCACCATACTAGTGATCAACTCACAATAATCATTGCGCAATAGTGCTGAATTCACTTTGCATCTTAATGAAAATCACTTTGTGCAAGGACAGCCCTCAGTTCTAGAGATGAAGTCACAACCCTTATTACTGAAATCCCATTATACAAGAGCAATTAATCCTAACAGCACCAACTGTTTCTTAGATGATTGCATGCCAGAGGGTGCAAGGTTATTTTTTTTCTTCCTGCAACAGTGCAGTCATTACAAGGCACTGCTTGGTGTATAACATTTTGCATTGTTTTTTAAAAGTTACTAACATTTCAGAATTTATAATATATAGAATAAAAGAAAACTACTACTTTCAAAGTTTAGTTAGATGTCCTTTTCAATCTGCTAACCAAATTACTGGTTTCATGCAGGTTTAATTCCCCCATCCTAATATTAAAATAATTCATACTATGGAATACTTGTCAGTACAAACTGCAAAGAAAAAAATTGTGCTACATTTTCTAATATTTCTGTTCAGAAAAGGGAAACTGCTGACCAATTCACTTGTAGAAATAAAATCAAGTATATATGAATGGAAAGTATTTGCAATAGTCAATCCCTGCAGAAAGATTAATGACATATTTTGGAGGTTTGAATACTGAGGCACATATGATTCAAAGGTTTTTCAGGCAAATTTAATGGCTAGGGTACATTTCTCAGGAGAACTTAAAACTTAGGTTTCTCATACTACAACTCAAGTTCAAACACCAACTGTAATATAAAATATTTTCTTCCATTATTTAGTCACTGCTGTCATCATCGTCGTCATCATCTGATATGTCATTTAAAGGAGGCTTTGGTGATTGGCTGAAAGAGTCTGATCTTGTGGACTGGCATGTTGACATCTCTCCCATGGAAAGGAATTCATAACAAAAGTCACAGATTCGCACAGGTTTGGAAGACTGACTGGGAATAAGGAACCTCTTTTCAGAGCAGGGTCCACATACAACGAATCCACATTTCCGACAGTGGTGTCGACGATTCACAGGGGTAAATTTTGCTTTCTGGCAGCGCATGCAAACAGTGGCTTCTGAGTCCGGTACCCAGACAGCTGCATGCTCATTATTGGGCGTCTTACCACTTTTGGATAGCAAATCAGAAACACATTTATTGATGTGGTTCATCCATTCAGTTTTTTCTGTGGCAGTAGCAGCATATACTGCAAAAGATTTAGTTGGAGTTTTGATCAGCCAGCCATTCCGCAAATCCCCCTCATCTTGGATAGACTCAATAGTGACGTTTTCGAGAGGAATGATATGTTGCTTATTATATTTCTTCTTCTGGATAACAATGTTACCATATACAAGGATATCATTGAATAAGAAAAACTGCCTTGCTTTTGGTTTTTTCCTACACAGTTTTGTTAATACGCCTTCACCAATGAGGACACGGCCAAGAATGGTCAGAGGCTGACCAGCAGCTCCAAAACAGTTTTCCACTACGCTTATTCGCCTAGTATTTGCTTCACTGTTTACCAAACGCTCCACCATCTTTCACCACGTTCCTACAACACAGAAGAATAAATACGATTAAGGCACTGCAGCTATTCAATCAAAAGATATACATTAAGCATAACTTATATAGCTGTCGCACAACACCTCCCCACCGTTATTTAAATACACACAAAATGCTTTCAAAAATGAGAGGGAATTTCTAGAGAATTTCAATTATGGGAATTTCAACTAAAGCCCAAAAAATACCAAGAATCCCTAATACATTGAACTATAAGGAGGAGGAGGAGGAGGAGGTACAGCACTATCATTCTTACAATCTTCTTGTTATAGCCAATCTCAATAGAAATGGTTGTAGTCTTCCTGTAGAGTTGTTTTCTGAGTCTGGTCTATCACTGGGCTTGACAATATATTTATGCAGGAGAACCCTATTGAATTTAATAGGGGACATTGCTACTTGAAAACTGTGTTTTCAATTTTCAAATTAACCACTTTGTGGTTTGTTTCAATTGTGTATGAAATAAACGAGACAGGTTGTGAGCTATTAGATTCAAAACCTATGCCACATTGGAAGTTCCACATTTTACTTGAGACAAATTCCAAACAAGTTTTATGAGGCAACTAGGATTAGCTAGTATGCCTCTTTCCCTTCCTTTGTGTGGCTGTTCACTCCCAAAGTTTTCTCACTCCTCATTTTCTCTTTTAACCATGCAATGTTCTCTATAATTTTTAACATGTTGTGTGTGGGAAAAAATTATTCAGCTTTCCCCAAACCAAGCTCAATTTGTGTACCACTATATAAGGAAATCGTAAATTTATGTAATAGCAACATGGAAGAATGTTTATATATATTTCTGAAAGCACAGAAACTAGAAAGTGTAGTATACCATAAACATACATTCTTAAACATTGCACCTTTGGGCATTTTTTTTACTCCTGGGAACTGTAGTGATTGGCCCAAGATCACCCAGCTGGATATGTTTTTAAGGTAGAACTATAACTCATATTTGTTTTGGTTTCTAGCATGAAGCCTTCTAGCCTAAACCATTATTTCAAACTGGCTCTATATGCATATACTTATAGATCAACATAAGAATTCCTAGGCACTGATAATTACAATCAATATTCTATATGCATTTACAATTGTTTCAGGAGAAGATGATATTCTAATGAAATAAAAATAGAAGTTACAGAAATCTCCTTTACAGTTTGTACTTTTAGATGTAGTTTACCCCTATACACTTATTTTTATACTTATATTTTTTTATATATATTTGCAGCTATTATATTATCTAACATATAGTTCGACTGTTACTCAAAGATGCTTGCAGTTATTAAAGGAAGGCTTAGGCTATTTTAGAAATAATAAATTAATAAATTAAAATGAACAAAAGGGCCTCAAGAGAATAAATGCTTGACAGTAACAATATCTGACCTGGGAGATGGAAGTATAGCATCTACAAAATCAATCTACTACAGCAGTGTCTTGAATTATTAATTTAAACAGTATAAGATTGAGAAAGACTTTTCTGATGTCTACATATATCTACATTCAAATTCAATCTTTCACAAAATCAAGAATTCCAGTGTTACAATTTCCTCCCAAAATGTCATTATTCCATAATGAGTTGATTTCATACACTGATAATCTTGTGTCTTTCTCCATCCTCGAAAGAAGAAAAATAGTGAAAAGAAATCAGAAACTTTCTGAAAAGATTATATTTGGCAAAGTTTGTCCCAAATAAAAGTCAGGATAATTAAAGTCCCCCACAACTTCTTCATGCAGGGATCCTTTGTGCTCTCTGAGCATGCTTGTTTTCTTGCAGACGTTTCATTACCCAAACTAGGTAACATCATCAGTGCTAGTGCCTTTTTTGTGCCTTTTTGAACAATCTGTCTTCTCTTTGCAAGATCTGTTTATAACTTCTCACATACATATGTGACTGGTCATATACATTAACAATAAATTTTGCCTTTGTTTAATCCTTCTAGTTAGGCATTCCCTATATGAGAATTTTAAACCGGTTAGAAAGTAACTCCAGGCACCTGTGTTCCTATAATTAAAACAACTCTCCAGCATCAACTTAGTTGCAATGAAGTGAAATGACTATCACAAAGCTGGTTGTTTTCTGGTTTTTAAATGTTATGACTCTATTCCCTCACTGGAGGGAACTCTTGGCTCAGGGAAATATTAGCTTGACAGATTCGTTGTTCCTCCTCAGAAACCTAAACAAAACAGCAGGACTATAAGTGTTTTGTTAAATCTCCCCCTTCACTTCAACAAAGGAAGCTGACTTAGTCTTTTTTTTTTCTTTTCACTCATTTTTACACAAAGTGGAAGTGAAGAGAGTTTTGTTGCTGCAGGAGCCCTAGCAGTTTAAGACCTTCAAATTGAAGATGTAGACGTGAATATTTTAACATATTATTCTACTTCCAATTCTACTACTTTTCTTTCATGTGAATGATCTGTATCCTTCAGCTACTGTACTTCAGATGTGAAAATAATTGCATCAGACCTCAGCTATACCTATAAAGTCATATGACATCCCCATGTAAAGTTCAATCTCATCTTTATTCCTATACTTTAACACAGTGCTTTTCAACCTTTTTTAGATTATACTACATTGTCAAGATGTTCAGTTGTGTGGATATACATCTCATAAGTGGGGTCCCAGGTTGCAAAACTGGAAGCCTTGCAGCATCACAGGTTGTTGAGACTTAAGAGAAGAAACAGAGGCAGTCTACCTCTGGCGATGTCTTGGCAATGGGATTCTACCTGTGCAGCTATGCAACAGTTCCTGTCATTTAAGTGTGGCTCATTTAAGGGTATTAACTTTGATTTTAAAAGTTCATCCTGATTTTCATTGAACAACCCAGTACTACATAGTGGTACTTTAAAATATGTGGACTTTGACCCCCAGAATACCCCAGGCAATGTGCTGCCTGGAAAATTCTGGAAATTGAAATGCACACATCTTAAATTTGCTAAGGTTGAAAAACACTTATTAACTAGATCCTAATCTAATTATAAGGGATGTGATAGCTCAGCGGGTAAGGCAGCTGAGCTTGTCAATCGGAAGGTTGGCAGTTCAGCGGTTCAAATTCTTAGTGCCGCGTAATGGGGTGAGCTCCTGTTACTTGTCCCAGCTTCTGCCAACCAGTTTCAAAAGCACCTAAAAATGCAAGTAGAAAAAATAGGGACCACCTTTGGTGGGAAGGTAACAGCATTCCGTGCGCATTCATGCTGGCCACATGACCACGGAGACGTCTTCAGACAGCGCTGGCTCTTCAGTTTTGAAGCGGAGATGAGGATCAGCCCCTAGAGTCAGAAATGACTAGCATATATGTGCGAGGGAAACCTTTACCTTTAAGCCAGATTTGTTTAATAATTGTGTAGCTCATTTAACAATCCTTAACAAAACGGCCATAAAATAAGGTTGTCGCGATGACCTGCCTGATGACCACATCAGTTAATGACAGAGGTTCCAGTCCCATTTGTGGTCATAATTTGAAGACTTAGTTAGATATTTAGATCCACAAGCAAGTAAAATTTAAATTGGAAATAAAGCGAATAGTGGTGATGATTGAGCAGTTCCTAAGCTTAGACGGTGTTCCAACAGAAAACATGTTTCAAAATTCCGCAATTAGTAAAAACTCTTGTCTAAGACAGACCATAAGAGGCTTTTACATGTTATGCCAATCATTAAACCTAGTTAAGGCTTAGCTTTACCCACCTGGGCCCATAACCCATGTTGGGGGTGTATAGTTGCGGAATTACGGGTAATGTCTCAGTGAGCAGGTTCTGGGCTGCTAGCACAAAGCAAGAA
>JANHFP010007081.1:1840-13554 GCA_032468135.1 Calamaria suluensis
AGTAAGTAAGTATGGTAAGTAAGTAAGTAAGTAAGTAAGTAAGTAAGTAAGTAAGTAAATAAATAAACAAACAAACAAACAAACAAACAAACAAACAAACAAACAAACAAACAAATAAATAAATATCCTTACTGTTTTTAACAGTTTGTCCAAAGATTAAGTCTTCAATTTTGTATTCAACTATATCTATGAAGTCTCATGGAAATTGGTAGGGCATAGAAATATTTAATGTAGAATTGCACTTTTATTTTATCTTGCTATATTTACTTGCTTCTGTATTTATTCAAGGTAAGATTATAAGAAGACAATTATCTTTCGGGAAAATTGTGAATTTAAAATACTGTATAGTTTTTGCAAATACTATAACCTAGCAGTTTGAAAGCATGTAGAAAAATAGGAACTACTTTTGATGGGAAGATAACAGCATTCTGTGTGCCTTTGCCGTTAGTCATGCTGGCCACATAACCATGGAGACATCTTCGGACGGTGCTGGCTCTTCGGTTTTGAAATGGAGAACACCACTCCCTAGAGTTGGGAACGACTAGCACATATGCGCGAGGGAAACCTTTACCTTTATTTGCACTGCCCAAAGTAACTTAGGTGAGATGTGTGGTACAGAAATTTCATAAATAAGTTTCAGATTATGTAATTTAAATGGAGTGAAATAAAAAGGTGCATGGATCTGCTTTACTGATTTATTTTATAAATTCTGCACTGAGAAATAGCTGCAGTTACTAGAATTGATGTAAAATAAAATAAAAACGATTTATGATCTTTAAATCCCTTAACTTTGTCCAAAGGATACATATTTCCTCATGAATTGCCTCAAATCATGAGAATAATTAGTGTTTCCCCTGTTAGTCACACAGAAACCAGTCTTTCGTTATGTCATGTTGTACAATTGTAAGCTGAAAATGATTTGACCTTAGTGACTGACTTTGTTCCCATTGCTATTGCTGGCACAATCAATGAATCTTTGATGGATTTTTAAAAAAATCTTTCTTTTTAAGTATACTGTTACTTAAATACTGTAGTATGAACGCTTAATAATTTATTTTATGAGATGTTTGGATCTTTTATAGTAAAAAAGTGGAATACAAATATTTTAAATAAATACAGTATTTTCACATGACAATGTAATTAGGGGGTGAATATGTGGGATATATTCCACAAGTGGTTGAGCCAAGAGAAAAACAAATCTTATATAAAGTTAAACCAAATATGAAGCTAATTTATGATTACAGTTGCAATGTTTTTCCGCTCTGCTGACGTTAAAGTAGAAGAACATGGTCTTGTTATATAACTATATAGTGGGCTTCCCTTTTCGGTTCCTGGGTTGGAAAGAGGAATTTGGAATCAATCATTTTCCCCTTCTGGCTGAAAGAGGGTTTCCTATTCATAGCTAACTTTTGTCCACTGACATGAGTTCAAGACTTGAAGAGATGATACGTAAGTAACCTTTTCTATGAAAAGTAAATTCCATTAAATTCAGTGCAAAAACAGACTTAAAGTTGAAAAAACGTAATACTGCAGAAGACTAAGCTAAAATTATGTGTGCATGAGAGCATCAATGAATTAAACTTTCCATCCCCAATGCTTAGCTCTCTTTTTTGCAGTAAACTAATTTTAATTACCTGGGAAATCTCCTTGTCTTTTTTCAGTTAGTATACTGCTTCTAAATCAACCGAGACCTTCCTCATGCATCGTATTTTAGATTTACTTCTTTGTACTTATTTATTGGAGTAATGTTTTCTCTGTGGATGGTAAGTGAAAAGGTTATTTTTTAAAAATATATTTGTAATCTCTTTTAATATTTTATGCTCCTGAAGAATAGGGATATCTAAAGATTTACATGGTACAATTACAACCAGCCTGCCTTCGATTGAGGACCTGTGTACTGTCAGAAAGAGGGCTGAGAAAATATCTACAGAGCCCTAACATCGTGGACATAAACTGTTTCAATTTCTCCCCTCAGGACACTGACAGAGGGCTTTGCATGACAAACAGTTAGACACAGAGACAGTCCCCCCACACCATGCCATCACTCTGCTAAACACCCAATTTCCACAGTACTGCCTTATGTCTAAATATATTTACCCATATAGTAGGGCTATACTGCTACTCTTCTCATCTTTCCTCCTCTCCTCTCCTATTGGCATATTATGATTCATCACTTGTTTGTATCTTAAGGTTTATAATCTATGATTTACCAACTTTGTTGTTTGTATGTACACTGAGAGTTTATACACCGGAGACAAATTCCTTGTGTGTCCAATCACGCTTGGCCAATAAAGAATATTTCTATTCCTTCCTTATTTTTCAAAAGTATTGTTTGATTTGTTCACTCATACGTGGTAATTACTTATTTTTGTATGATTTTCAAGAAATGTGGATCTTTCAGGTAATAATTCTTAAGAACAGGCAAAAAAAAAAGTAAGTCTCAGTTTTTCTACCTTGTGTCCCCTCATATTCAGTCAATCTTAAACAATTTCCAACAAAAATGAATACAAACAAGGGGAAAATTATAAGAATATGTTTTTAGTTAATGGGAAAAACAAATGAGTAGAAACAGCAGAGATCTGGAGAAGACCCACCATCACAATACTGGAACTTAGTCAATGTGCCATAGGAAATTCAGAACAGGACAAATATTTCCTCACATAACACATAAACTATTGATTCAGTTTTGATGATGACTGCCTATATATAAATGAAGTAAATTCTAATCTAATTGGATTAGGTAAATTCAGAGTCACTCTTATCACCTGCTCCTTTTCAGAATAAGTGTACCATATGACGGTCTAGATCCGTGACGGTGAACCTATGGCACGGGTGCCACAGGTGGCACGCGGAGCCATATTGGTGGGCATGCGAGTTCAGCTCTGGTGTGCATGCACGCTCTGGCCAACTGATTTTCGGCCCTTCCGGCTCTATCGGAAGTTGGCAAATGGGCAGTTTCTGACCTCAGGAGGGTGGGGGTGTGGGGAAGGCCATTTTCGCCCTCCCCAGGCTCCTACAAAGGTTCTGGAGCCTGGGGAGAGCAAAAAAATTGGTCTAAGGGGCCCACTGTGCCATCTCTTGCCCAAAGTGTGTGTTGTGCGGGAAGATGTGCATGCAGGCGTGGGGTGGCAGGGCGCATAGAATTATGGGTGTTGGCACTTATGCGTGCTCCCTTGTGCTCCCCCCACTTTTGGCACACGATGGTAAAAAGGTTAGCCATCACTGGTCTAGATTCTGAAGCACAAGCTACTTTAAATACCAGTTGGTAAGGCAAAAGAGTAGAGAAGGAGTCTGGACACCTATCCTGCTAATGGACTGTCAAGTGTCATTGAATAGGCTACTGTAAGAATTTGGTAGCCTTTGGTTTAGTTCAGCCAGGGCATGCTTCTGTTTTTAAAGGAAGGGAGAGTAATCCCTTCAGTCACAACAAAAAACATGAACATTTAAGAATCACAAACATGGTTACATAAGCTCATAGTAAAGCCTATTAATAATTGAATTGCTATATAAAGATGTCAGAAAACCCGCTTTGTGAGGATGCCTGGGAAATAATACCTGGGGGAGTTTTAATAAGATGTCTCCCTGTACACTAGCAATTATTGCTTATTACTGCAGCACTAAGTTGCCTGCCTGTATCTTAGCAAACTTGTGAATCTAAACTATATATTATAACGAATAAGGCACAAACCCAAACACTGTCATCGCATAGTTCCGTGATGGCGAGCCTATGGCAAGGGTGCCATAGGTGGCATGTGGAGCTGTATCGGTGGGCACACGAGTATTCCCTTAAGTTCAACTCTGATGCACATGTGGCTGCTGGCCAGCTTGATTTTCGGACCTTCTGGTCCCACCAGAAGTCAGAAAAGAGGCTGTTTCCAGGTTCTGGAGGGCCTGGGGTGTGGGGAAGTCCCCTTTTTCACTCTCCCCAGGCCCCAGAGCCTTTCTAGGGAAGGCGGGGCAAATTGAATTATGATTGTGGGCATGCGGACGCGCAAATCCCCACGGGCACCCCCCGCTTTTGGCACGCGATGGCAAAAAGGTTAGCCATCACTGGCATAGTTATTTGCTGAATAACTGAAGCTGTAATTTGTTCACAGCAGCTCTTAATAAAGATCTTCAGTTTCTTGCTTGTGAAAACGCACAGAAGCAAATTGTTCCTATAGCTATACATTCCAGATTCTATCCCCATAATAATATTAGCAATACAAAGTCACGTTTCATTATGTTGAGATGAGATTCCTGCAGAGATTAGGGTAATCAAATGCAAATGTGGTCAGAGTTCCCCTTATTTGGTATGCCACATGAAGAGAGGAGTATAGATAAAATGTAATGTGATGCACTACAGAAGCCGTGTATGTGTGTCTGCACACACACACACACACACACACCTTTGAACCACTGTAAACTCCTTGTGATTGCTTTTATAATTTTATAATTGTTTACCATTATAAAAACATATCTCTGATGCATAAGAATCAGATTCCTTTTTTGCATAGCATCATAACATGGATAGTCTGAAGAATAATTCTGCTTGCTTAATACAGTTTGAACTAAATATCCATGGAGATTCTCAGCCCTGCAGACCATGGTTGTCCCAAAGGTGCTTTTTCAAGAGGCAACTGGACTTTCTGTTTTTTCTTTGAAGATGTTTCATTTCTCAACCAAGAAGCTTCTTCAGCTCTGACTGGATGGTAGGGATTTATACTCCTTGCAGACAGCTGGTGTATTTGCATTCTTTTAGAGAGCCATTAAGGCCACCTGGAGGTTTATCTATGTCATCCTGGTCAACTGAGTGGTGCAAATCAATGTGGAGCCTTGTTGGAATTGTTCAAAGGACTGTGTTGTAGACTGGAGATAGATGTCATCTCTCTCCCCTTCTGTTGAGAGAGGGCGGTTCAATTTTGGCATAGATGGCCTCTTTGACCCCTTCCAAACCAGAGGCCTTCTCTGTCCAAAATGTGGACTTTGCTGTCTTCAAGAGTGGTGTTTGTCTTTTAAATGCAGATGGACTGCTGTCCTGCTGGGTTTGTTCTCCCTATGTTGTGTGATGCGTTTATGAAGTGGTGGTTGTTGTTGTTTTGTTTTTTGGTGTTTTTTAAAAAAAATAAATTTTATTGAGTGAAAAATACAAAACAAAGTGGTTGTTTTGCTTCCCCAATGTACAGATGTGCACATGCAATATGCCACTTTCCTCAGTTTGTGTCTGGGCGTTTTATCCTTGCGGTGGACAAGCTTCTACCTTAGTGGGGGGTTTTTTTTTGTGTGTTTGAAGTGTTCATGCATGTTATGTTGGCTGAAGATCATCCTGAGCTTTTCCATTATTTCTGCAATGTATAGAATGACAATGTTGTTTTGTGTACTGTTCTCTTCGTTGTCTGTTATGGAGGAGCTCCTGTAGGGTCTTTTTTGAGATTTGATGACGGCCCACTTGGGATAGCCACACGTTCTGAGGGCTTCCTTGATGTGCTTTAATTCTTTTTCTTTCCTATCTTTGCTCAGAGTAGGCTCAGTGATGTAGGGTTCTGATGACTCCCATTTTGTGTTTGTAACTGGGATAATGGGTAGCTATCTTGAGACTTTCTGCCTAGAGACCAGTTATTGCCTTGGAAAAGAAAGTAGCTAATTATCCAGTTTGTGAAGAAAAGTATTACTTTCTTCTATTAAATAAAAAAAACCCCAAATATATACTCTTTTAAATATACGCTATTAGATGAAACAAATGTAGGACAGTGGTTCCTACACATTTTAGTTTGACTATAAAAATGTTCTTCATGTACAATATTTGAATTTACAAAAGTACACAAAGGAGTAATTGATAGAACAAAATGAAAAGTACAGTAGATTTTTTTTGTTTATGTAATATAGCATTAGGTATTATAACATTTTGCTAATACAGTGTTTTAATACAGTTCCAAGTGAGAATTTTAAGATTTTATTTCTAAGTGGTAAACACAATTTTAGATGTTCTTGCATGCAGCAGAATCCTAACTCATTATCTGAGGTGTTTTGTGAGCTAAAATAATGTTAATTAAAATTTCCCTGGATCCAAAACAGTAATTAAATATTAGTTTAATTAAATATTAATTAAAAATTATATCAGGTGTCTCAGTTAAATATGCTGCACAGTATATAATGAGGAAGAATGTACTGTATCAAGAAATCCATAGTTGTTTTTGCAGTTATGGTGTTCAAATAAGGCTTATCAACTCTGCCACCTCATTTTATCACTAGTTTCATCAGTATACATTTGCTGATAAATGATCATAAATGGGTTTCATTAATAGTACATTTGTCCTTGTCACTTCCCACAATTGTCTCAGTTGAGCTGAATTCAGTTGAAGGGTCCAAGACCTGGTCACTAGGTTGCATCTGTACCTGAGCAACTTCCTTCTCTTCTTTCATTTCTAAAACTATAGTATCCTGTGCGAGGTGATCAATACAGTCCTTCTTAGTTAACTGGTGAACGGAGACCTTTATAGCAATCTTGAGTGGTGGTTCATGCAAAGAAGATGCATCTGAATCCGCAGCAAGAGAGTCACTACGTTTTACGGGACTGGAAATTGTGTACATTTCGTCAGGGTCCATGATCCCTTGCCCCACAGCTGATTGCCTTACAAATTTATGGCCTTGTTCCTCTAATCTGACTACATCCATGATTTCTTCCATGATAGTCCTACAATTCATTATAAGAGGTGGTAGGGGAACACTTTTAGCTAGTTCCTCAATGTAGCGGGCAAACTCCATTGTCTTAAACTGGGTTACTTTGGCAAGCTCAAGGGTTTTTGCTGAGGTGATTATTGGGATGCGCTTAGCTATCTCAAAAGCTTTTTGCAGCTTTTCAGCTCCTTCTGTCCGAAAAAAATCATTGATTGCTTTCTCAGTCTTTTTCAAGTGGCTACTCATCATGCATAATCTAGTAATATTTAAGATTAAAACAACAGTAAATGCTATAAGGCATACAATCATGTAGTAGATCCCCATATCTCCAGCAGTAAATACAACCCTCAGGGTGACAGTATTATTCACTTTGCCATAGATGTTAGAAGCAACGCATGTGTATTTTCCTCGATCTTCAAATGACACAGTGGTAATATTTAGTTGCCCGCTACTGAGAATCCATTTTCCTGCTGGAAAGAAGCCAGAATTAATTAGTAAAATGTATCTATTTTTTCTTCTCATCATCATCATTTAGGAAATAGCACAATACATTCAAGTAACTGATTCAAAGACATTTTATAATGCATCTACAATATTCTGGTGTAACTGCTTCTAAGAAACTTGAAATCTTGGCCATTAATTAGGTCTAGTAAATGGACTGCTTGTCCAAGATTGCCATAGACTGTCCCAAGATATTGTTAGGTTGTAAAACTGTGTATGTTATCCTTAACATACACACAAAATCATCCTTAAATCATTCTCTGATTTACACATTTCCAATGATTTTAAAGTAATTTAATCCCAAGAAAATATTATGGTTACTTTTGTGTATGCAAGAGACTGTAAATGATTTGTATATAAGCAAAAGAGTAATCTGTTCCTATAAACTAAGGGCAGGTAAAAAGGGACTTTTGATGTATTTCTGGACGTCCAATTAAATCAGTATTTTATTGCACATATATTTCAAAAGATGCTTAAATGTATTTTGGTACAATACAGGCATAATACCGGTCAGTCCTACAGGAGATCAAACCTGACTGTTCTTTAGAATTAATCGTTCCACTGATTAATTGTTCTTATATAATTAATTTTATTTTTATTTTTTTCAATTTACATAACAATAAACATAATTTAACAGTACCGTGTCATGTCTCTTACAGGTATTTACATTCATTTCTATACATTTTTCTCTGTTCTAACCATTTGTACCTTTTATCCCACACCTCATAGTACTCTATTTCTTCTTTGTCTTTCAATTCTAAGGTGAGCCTGTACATCTCAGCACATTCAAATATTTTATGCATAACCATCTGTAATGGCAACAATATTGTATCTTCCCTTATTTACTAGAATTTCTAATTCACCCTGTTTATCCCTCATACTCTGTGCATTGGTGTATAGACATTTGAGTCCATTTTGATTGACCCTGTATTTACTGTCTACATTACCAGTGATGTGCCTGACTGCCCCTATTTTCTTGTCACCTGTTTGATTAGTGCACACGGTATGGCACTCACTATTAAATGCTTGGTTTTGCTTGACATCAGGGCTGATAATCTTACCTGCACAGACATCTATGTTACATGCACTGATAACCCTATTAATTTTGGATTGCCAATAAACCTGTTCTCTGAGGAATCCACCTGCCTTGGAGTTCTGCTTTTGGTGGATATGTTACTTGGAATGCTGACACTCCATAGATATCCATACAACCAAAGATAATGTCCAATTCATATTGTCTTGTGATAGACATGATTTCTCACTATTACTCCCACTTGGGGTATACTGATGCTTAAAGCAAATTTCCCAGCAAATTGTGCAGATTTGGGATCATCAATGTTGTGAAGAATCCAGCAGTATCTTTTCAACTGCAGCAAAGCACTCAAAAGCCCATATGCTTTTTTATAATATCTGATTTTTCCAAATGCCAGATAGCTCCTTGTTTGACTTTTGAAAAAATGGATATAGCAGTTACAGCAAATAGTGTGCTACTCATCCTGTCAGCTACTTCCCATGAGTCCACGAGGAAGAATCTACGACAGTTTTTCTCCTACATGTCCTGTTCTCATCAATAGGCATTTGGCTTCTGGTTTTTGAGTTTGCATAGAGCCATTTTAGCAACAGCTAAGCAAGAAAGAGAAAGATACACCCAATTGAATGCAGAATTCCAGAGAATAGCTAGAAGAGATAAGAATGCCTTCTTAAATGAACAGTGCAAAGAAATAGAAGAAAACAATAAGAAGAGGGAAGACCAGAAATCTCTTCAAAAAAATTGGTGATATGAAGGGAATGTTTCAAGCAAAGATGGGCATGCTAAAGGACCAAAACGGCAGGGACCTAACAGAGGCAGAAGAGATAAAGAAGAGGTGGCAAAATTACACAGAAGAACTATACAAGAACAAACTTAACATCTCTGATAACTATAATGGGGTTGTCACTTACCTTGAGCCAGACATCCTAGAATGTGAAATCAAATGGGCCTTAGGAAATCTGAACAGCAACAAGGCTAGTGGAGGTGATAGTATTCCAGCTGAGCTATTTGAAATCTTAAAAGACGATGCAGTAAAAGTGCTAAACTCAATTTGCCAGTAATTTTGGAAAACTCAATAGTGGCCACAGGATTGGAAAAGGTCAGTTTACATTCCAATTCCAAAGAAAGGCAAGGTTCAAACTATGGCACCATTGCACTCATTTCACATGCTAGTAAAGTTATACTTAAAATCCTACAAGCTAGGCTCCAGGAATAAAGTGAAAGAGAAATTGATATAATACCTGTGTTGGATCAGGTTGCACTTACCTCCAATTCTCTGAGCCTTTGTGGGTTGCTCTTGACAGTCAATTGTTATGCTCATTCAGTTGTTGAATTGAATATCCTTCACACCAGGAAGACCTGATGGTGTTTGGGCATCAGGCTGAATTTTGTGGTTTGCAGGTGTCAACCGTATTTCTGGTTTCTTACAGCCTTGAGGAAAGGAAACACATTAGTAGGCATCATTCATTTTTCATCAAATGGGAATATTCCATCTTTAAAAAATGTCATCCATTTCTAAATAAAATGAACATCATTTTTAATTTTCTTTGTAAATAAAAACTAGAATGCATTTGTGGAGATTCCGTTTCAAGGTACTTTCCTCTAATATTGTTGTCCTTCATAGTTAAATTCAATGCTGTTTGAAGACACCCCTTTGATTGTATCAAAAAGGTTGTACTTTTGAATGTTTTTCATCTGTGTCTACACTTAAACAGAAGATACTGGTTTCTGAAATGATGAAGAGTTACATTTGTGAAGAAGCACACTATTACTCTCAGATGACTTTAGACTTTAGGATTAAAATAATAGTTCTTTCTTTGCCTTTGTAGATATCTAAAACAATTAACATGCTAGTGTGCTGGCATATCGAAGGAGAGAAGTCTCCCACATTCCAGGAACACGTTTCTAGAATATCTGACTATCTCTGGTAAGGCTTTGTTGAGGTCCAAACTTGTCCAGCAAACTTTGCTAACCTGGAATCTTCCTGATGTGTTGGATTATAGAATTAGCAATTCTGGTTAGGTATCTGGGGAGATGACTTTGCAAAGAGTGAATTCTAGTCTAGTGCAACACAGCTAAAATATACCATGTTATGAAAGCTGTTATGTAGTTTGAAAGTGCAACATGACCCTTTTAAATACTGCCTACTATCCTTTAGAACAGGTCCCCAACCTTTCGGACCTCAGGGACCACTAAATTCATAATTTCAAATCCTGTGGACCACTAATATGATCTGCCTAATTAATGATCAGTTGGTGGATGTGGCTAGGTGGTCATGTGACTGGGTGGGCATGGTCAACTCAATGTCACTCATGTTGAGGGACGCCTCATCAGCCTCTACTCACCCCTCCCTTCCCAGCTACTCCTTGCCTCCCTGCCTGGGCTCCTTAGGGCACCAACAAGAAGCAGTTATTGGAACTACAGTAAGCAGCCACCACAAGAAAGAGTTAGCAAAGCAGCTCTTTTTGAATAGGATTTGACCGAGAAGGAGGCTCAGCAGAAGTACCTCACTGAGGACTAGGAGCATAGTCTACTTTCCAAGTAGAGGGAAGACCTGTGAGAGTGCAAGACCAGGTACCAGCGCCTGGAGGCTCAGTGGGCTGAGATAGTCAGCCAGTTCTAGGCCATGATGCAGTCCCACTGGAACAAGGCCCTCCGGCTCTTTACCAGCAGCTGCACTTCCCTCCAGCCTTCGCCCAAAGCCCCTCACCAGGAGGCTGAAGCAGACCCCAAGTTGAAATTTCTGCCCCCTCAAACCTGCACAAAAAGACCCCAAAGGGGGAGAGTCTCTGCAGCAACACAAACATTCATTGCATGTATCCGGTCCAGGGGCCAAAGTTTGAGGAGCCCTGATTTAGCACAATATAAAAAACACAAATAATTTTTCTGCGTGCCATCAAAATTTTCTCAAGAACCACCAGTGGTCTGCAGACCACCAGTTGGTGACCACTGCCTTAGAAGATACCAAATGTACTCCAAAATAAATTTAGAAAGAAATTCCAGAATATATACAATACAGGTAGTCCTCGATTTACAACTATTTGTTTAGTGACTGCATGAAGTTACAATGACACTGAAAGAAGTGACCTACAAACAGTTCTCATGCTTATATCCATCATAACATCCCCATAGTCACAGGATTAAAATTTGGGCACTTGGCAACTGGCATGTATTTATTGTATTAAAATGTTTTATTGGTTTTATAATTTTTCCATAAGGGTAGGGTAAATTGGATATTTAAATTCTTTAACAGCAATGTGAGTATGTGTTTTTTCTTATACAACATACTAAAAAATATATTTTCAAAATACAAAACATAAAATATTTTATCATTCTTTGGCATGAGATAGTCATCAATTCTTTTTCTTTATAAAATACAATATAAGGCAATCATATATATATATCCTAACTTCTACACTTTGGAGATTTTTATTATTCCTTATGTACATTTTCAAATGACTTTGAATTGTATTCACTTCTTATCCTTTGATCTTAATTTCATCGGTGCTGTCCCCCCCTTTCTTCC
>JANHFP010007086.1:0-10721 GCA_032468135.1 Calamaria suluensis
ACTGTTTTCAAATTCAGTCTCAAAGAAATTTAACTTCTTCCATTACTTGAACACATCAATTGTTTTTTACAACGCATTTCACCTTCCACCATTGAAGAACTTGTTTTGTATTTTATTTAATCATAGTGCTTGCTTGCCAACCATTCATTGAAGTTACAGTAGTACTGAAAAAAATTCTAACTTACAGTATTTATGACCAGTACAACCTTCTGAGGCAGCAGCGTCCCTCAATCACATGGTCATGATTACAGTCAGTATATGTTGTTTTGTGGCTGACCCATTGCAGAGAGACTGACTGGCAAGAAAGAGATTGCAAGAGAGCTGCACATTGAAAGTATTGCAATCATGCGGGAAGATCCAGACTAAGAACCTCGGATGTGCTATGTGTCACATGAATTTTCACTTAGCAACTGCTATGCTTAGCAAAGTTCCTAGCTCCACTTAAGAGAGATTAAGCAAGGACTTTTTGTAACACACACACAAACCCTTCAACACAATTTGAGATGACTATGAAAAAATACATAAAGCCACAGTAATAAAGACTAATGAAGCCACCCTTATCCCTCTTTTCTCCAGAGCTTCTAGCTTCTTTGTGAAGTGCCATTCAGTAGCCAGCCGTTTGTCTCCAACCCTGAGCCCTTTAAGTGGCTCAACTGAGTAAGAAAAAGTGAGATGTCATAGCCTTCAAATCTCAGAATTACAGCTTTCATCTCATTCTCAAATCTGAACCCAGACTAGAAGGGATCCAGATAATCGTTACCCTGAAACCCTTTTAGTTGCCATCCTACCACTTTCTCTACTTACTTTCTCAAAAAAAGAGTATTTGGTGGCAGGAATATAGTCATCTATGATGGTTAGATCAAGTGATGGCTTCCTAAAGAGAGCATAACATCACCTATTTCAAGACATGTGACATTGCAAGCCTTACTAAGTTGAAAGCTTCAGTACAAAATTAACCTATTTCCTACCTTATGCTAAATAAAACCCATGTAGGAACTTGTTTGTTCAAATTTACATCCATTATTTAGCTAGAAGTATGTGGGAGATACCAAAAATATCATGATTTATACTGAAGTTTGTCACCTGGCCTACAATCTAAGGTTAGATCATTCTGCATCTGGTTTTTCAAACTGCACAGAGAAAAAAGAGCTTTAGTTTGAAGATGAGTAAAGTCTACATATAGCCAATGTTAGCTTTAAGTGGCAACTACAGAATTTGATCTCTTCTTTTTACAGATCAACTTATGGAAGTGTGTAAGTATGGAAGCAGTCTATGGAACCATTATGTTGAAACTTCCACCTATTATCAAATGTGTAACAGGCAATTTTGCAACTAAATACTATCAACTAATTATATTCAGGCTTTTTCTGAATGAAAAATGTTTCCTTTATGCATTATACCCAATTCTGTATGTCACATGATTTTGGAAGTTCAACTTAATCAGTTTGCAAGGACAGAATCTAATTCAGGAGTAAAAATGTGAGTGAAAGTATACAGTGTTTACAATTTGAGATTTAATCATACTACCAAAGTTCAGTTTCAAATAGAAACCTTTATTTGCATTATTATCCACATTCAAACAAAACAAATTAAAACAATATAAACAAGACCACATCCCAAATTAAACCTTTGTTTAAAATGCCAGCGCCCACAGGCTTTATGTGATGTACAGATCAGTTGTACGAGTCATTTTAAGTGTAAACTAATTCCAGAATTAATTTTAAATACTGTATGCCTTTCTCCTGAGATAACAAATATTGCTCTCATTTGAAGGGATTCAACATTGCTGCCACATGGCAGTCTGCTGCTACTAAATTATGCTAGTTTGTGCAATATTCAAATGGTTTCATCTGAAAAAGGTTTTACTAAAGTAAAAGCATAAAGAAAAAGGTTTAGGTAGGAAGTAGCTAAATTGGTTAAACAAACACAAAGAATAAACAGAAAATAAATGGATGAACCCTGGTAAACAAATTGGATGGGATGAGAAGGGGCTTATTGCAAAGACAATTTTCTAACCTTTTTCCAATAATAAACCTTCTAATCTTTTTGTGATAATAAATCATCCAAATGCTGTACGATCAGCACTACAGTTACTAAATATACTGCCACAGGATGTTTCTTTAAAGGGGAATATTTGCAGCTCAGGGTTGAAATGAGGGGTCCTTGGTGCTCTGAGCTTGGTCCTTTTCTTGCAGACGTTTCATTACCCTACTTAAGTAACATCATCAGTGCTAGGGATGACTACATTTCAGGTACTTAGCAACAAGCTCACATTTATGACTGACTGCAATATCCCATGGTCATGTGACCACTTTTTGCCAGTTTCCAGAAGTCTGCTGGTTTCTGACCTGTTCTTATGATTGTGTGATTCACTTTACAACCGCATGATTCAGATTTATAACTGTGATTTGCTTAGCTATTGTTATAAAATCAGTTCCAATCAACTTGGGTGTGTCTTGTGACCATCATGACTTATGACCAAAATTTCAGCCCTAATTGTGTCTGACAGTTGATACTTTGAATTAACAGTGCTTTGTTTTTCTAGTTAATAAGATTAAACCTGAAATTGCTGGAATCAAAGAAGTAGCAACAGGGGAAAGAATCAGTGGACAACAAATACTACCAGTTTTTAGAAATACTCGGGAATATTCATATTCAGGAAGAACTAATTTGAAAATATAATAATGAAATCAGAATTGAAATAGGAAGAAACAGAAACTTTGTCAGATGAGAGACCAAACTTTACAAAGCAACTAACAGCTGTTACCAAAATCCTCAAGCCTTATAAAAGCTGAAATTTCACTACCTGTTCCAACTGCATAGGAAGAGTTCTCATATTACTCAGAATGCTTCCCTTTCAAACTTGAAACTAGTTTGGAATTCATAAAGTTTTGCACACATCTGCTTTTTTAGCTTTTTACCATGAAGTTGCACTTTCCACTTAAAATGGCTTCTAAAAAGCTTTTTTTCTTTTTTACTATAATAAGATCCACAACACGACAAGCCTCAAAAGGCACCTTGAATGCCCAGTTGTGATATGAATGTGTGCAACATATTTCCTCAATTTACTATTAAGGTTTTAATATGTGATGAGATGTGGAGTTTCATCTAAATTACGCTTTAAATAATTACTCAAAGCTATTACAATTTAAACATTAAATACAATTCATTAAGTTACAGATTAACTGATACTTCAGAAAAAGTAAATGGTCAATAAGCTTCTGGTCATTTGCAGGGAAAATGCACATCAGAACACACATAACTCTGGATCAAAACTAAAATATTTAAAAGACAACTTTAAGAAATGAAATACAATCACTTAGTGAATTATATAAAAAGGCAATAAGTTCAGTGTGTGCTCAAAATACAGCAGCCTTGGAATAGAGGGAGCAAAGTAATTGTATCTTTCAGAGTAAAATTGCAAAGCTTCTGCAAAAATTAAAATAAATTTCCAATACAAATCAAATACTGTAATGAAAATCACCAGTTTACATATTCAAGAAGAACTAATTTGAAAATGTAATATGAATAATGAAACTACACACTACACTGCTTCAGACATTTTAATCTACCTTTTGAAAAGTTCATTCTGAATCACTACAGTTATTTTCCTGGAAAAAAGGCAATACACAGACTTTCATTTATTTGCTATAAATGGAAAGAAAAACTAGGGCATTTCTAGCCTTAAATTGTAGATAATGAGGTGAAAGGTAATGCATAAAAATAAATTTATTTGTTGCCCATATTGCAATAAAGTATAATTAATCGCCACTCATAAAAGATTCTGGGTAAGTTACCCAAGAGATTTGGCCTCCAGATGACAGAAGACATTTAATACACACAAAAACATGTTCTGAGAAACACTGAATTTCTTTAAAAGTTAGCCAAGTGGCCTGGAGCAGAGGCTCTTTTGTTGAAAAAGCAGATTATATTAAAAATTCAACAAACTGTTAACAGCTAAAATGAGCCTTTTTGTCATCAAATTGCTCTCTATTAAAAAAGTAACAAAGTGCACACTTAAGGTATAGAGAAAAATTTAAGACCACTAAAATATGCCCAAAATATCTTAAAAAGCCAGTACATAATTTTCTAAATAAATTGTCAGAAACCAAGAGACAACAAGGGCTACAATTACCCAGATCCAAAACCATTTAAATAATAATAATAATAAAAAAATCCTATTTGGACAACTCTAACTAAATTGAGTTTACAGAAATTATCTTTTGTTAAATAGCTTCACAAACTCTGCAAAAACGAGTTAGTGACCTACAAAAGTCATATATTTATCGTACAACATCTTAAGATATTTACAAAACATTCACAAACAGTTTTGTTTCCGACTCCAATGTCTTTCTTGAGTTTTATGTGAAGTTCAGGAACTGTGATTATTGCTTCTTATTACCATGATCAGAAACACAGTATGTAACAGCAATTTAGAATGATCTTAACAAGGGGAGAGGTCCATCCAATCATTCTTAACCATATTGCATTTCCATACACTATTTTGTAAAGTGCACACACCTGCACATCAGGGTGGAGATCTCTGCCATAATTGTACATATCTCCCTCAAACCTTTTGGCATCGAAAGCATAATTTGTATGAAGGTATGAGCTGAAATATGCACATCCAAATTCCAACATATGGAAGCAACCTTAACAGCAGCATGATGGTTGAGTGCTTTGTTTCATTATTATATCAAGGTCAAGAACTACATTTTGTCAGAAGCTCTTGCTGTGTAATACAAGATTATTACTAAGATTTCTCCAGGCACTTCGGTCTGCCTGCGTTTATGGACTTTGTATAGCTACCATAAACAAACTTAGTCTACAAACTATCTTCCCATTACAGCTACTCAAATGTTGTTGTCATGTTCCAATTGTAGAATGCCAAAGTAATATTTGACCCTTTTATAACATTATACAGTGATGCTTTGATTCTATCGATCATATCCAAACTTCATAACTTATAAAGTCACTTAGGAGGTCTTCATGGAAAGGGAGTGGTTTTTTTCCCCCATAAGGCTACATGTTTGACGTGACACTCATGCACTTTTCTGTAATATAGTTCACCAACATCTATGAAATCAGCCTGTTAGGGGATCCTGGCAGGATATGTCAGCAGTATTTCTGCAGAAAAGAACAATAGAGCAATATAAGAGGCAATACAATATAGTGAAAGTAACATTGCAATTCTAATTTATATAAACATAAATTAACTGCCAATTAGTGCTTTGAACACTGCAGAATGAATTTTGGTAGAAAGATGTCAAGTTATATTTGAACTCCTATGTTCCCAAGAACAGGATCCCAGAGTTATGATCCTGGAATGATGATAGGTATTTTCCCAAATACAAATTTTTCATCTTGCAAAAAGATAATGACAATCTATTGGAATAATACAGAATTAAAAATCTGTGAGAAAAAAGGAAATATACAAGAAAAAGACCAAGCACACTAACTGCACACGAATCAGACCTGAAAATATTGAGAATATCTACTTTAAAAGTAATCCCAAAGGTACTTTTTCCAAAAGACAATGGGACTTTCTTGGCTTTTTTTCCCTTGAAAATGTTTTGCTTCTTATCCAAAAGCTTCTTCCCTTCTGAACTGAAGAAGCTTCTTGAATGAGAAGCAAAATGTTTGGAAAAAGCACCTTTGGGATCTCCACAGATTTCTACCTTAAAGTAATTAAAGGAGCTGATCACGGCTGGTGATCTGTAGAAATTGAATGCCATTTACCTGATCAGGACCCATAGCCATTCCTGACATAGGCAAAGTATTGATATTCATTTGGGCCATGTGGCTTCCATTACTGTTCATATGCATCATATTGTAACTTGCAGGATTCCCTGGGTGGCTGAACTGCTGTTGTGGAAAAGAACTATGGGACAAAAATGTTTTTTATGAAAGATAAATTATTGAATATAGAGTAATTGCAATTTCACAAGACATAATAGGAGATGGTAGCAATACTATCAGTATTGAAGTGGCTTTCAAAATGGCAGACCTCATTCAAGGTGAGCAAGTATAACTTAATGCAAAGGAATGGTCTCTGATTAATTTTACTTTGGTTTTTTATACTTCTTAAGATATCTAAGGTCTGCAATATTGAAGTTTTATATCTTTAAAATCAAATACTCTATTTTTTATCTGAACGCAACACTTTACCAATTAAATATAAATGGGAAATAACCAGAGGTGAGATTCAGAGATTTTAGCAACCGGTTCTCTGCCTGGTTGCTGAGTGGGCGTGGCCATGGTGGGTGTAGCCTACTCATACTCCTGCACCATGGGGAGAGGGGGCATTTTCACCCTCCCCAGGATCCAGGGGCTTCCTTCAAGCTTCCGGGAGGGTGAAATTGGCTTCCCCCGGGTTCCAGAGGATGGAAACAGTCCTATTTTCAGACTTCTGGTACATCCAGTGGGCCTGTTTTTTGTCCTCTCCAGATTCCAGAGGCTTTCCTCAAGCCTCTGGGAGGGGGAAAACAGCCTCTCCTGGGCTCCAGAGACTGTAAATGGGCCCATTTCCGGACTTCTGGAAAGCCTGTTTTTTTACCCTCCGAGAGCCACCGTGCAGGCCCTGCATTTACCTGGCATCCAAAACAGGCTGCGTGGAGACTCCTGGGAGGAGCGGGATAGGACTTGCTGACTTAACAAATCAGCAAGTCCTTGCAACTACCGATTCAGTGAACTAGATTAAAATTAACATCCGGTTCTCACAAACCGGCTAAATCCCACCCCTGGGAATAACCTAATTTATATCTAACAGGATAACATGTTCAGGTTAAGACCTAGATAAAAAAAAAGTTTGGTCATACATTGGCATTAAAAATATAAAAAATCAAAAATACCAAAGCCAACTGCCTTCTGCAAACAGCTTGTACAATAATTAATCACTGTTGGAATCAGTAGAATTAAACAAATGACTATTTGAAGGACAAAGGTCACAGAAGTTCTTAATTTGACCGGTAATCTAAACTTCTCTATTACAAGCAATTCTCGTTTGCCATAGTGCCTGTTACATTAAATAGACCATACGATCTATATAGCCTCTCTACCATGCAGAGAGCAGTATACCTAACAAAATGAGTAGATTGAGAAAATTGGATCACATTTTCCAGAAAGTTCCCATTTTTTTTAGCTATTTGTACTTTTAAGGATCTGCTGACAGTTTGATACATCAAGCTACAATTAAGCTAAAATCTGAAGCAAAAATAGAAATAGAGGCAAGAGAAAGACTTCCTTTTATTATTTTCCCTGCCTTGGTGTGGTCATTGTCATTCTGAAAATGCCAAGACTTTTCTCTCACCTGCTCCTGGCAATGTTTCCTGACGGCCATCCCTTCATCTCTGGCGTTGGGTACATTGGTGAAGCCTGGGGATGTGGCAATATTGAACTTTGCGAGGGTCCAACTCTTTGAGCCATCATGGCATTAGGAGGACTTGATACCCTGCTAAAGGCAGGATCAGGTTGCTGGCTCATTCCTTGGAAAGGACATAAGGTAACATTTTAGTCATTATTTCTAATTCAATAAAATTTTGTTTAAGAAAAGAATGCTTTATGATGTCTTTATCAACACTGATCTCTGGTAATAATTAGTTCAGCTTATAGGCCACAAGATGGACCCTAGAAAGGATTTCCTATATTTGTCTTGAGTTTCACTCATTTTTAACAAATCTTTGAACATATAAAACTAGCTATTGAACTGCAGACATTGTTCTCCTACTGGGATGTAGGTAGGTTTGCTCATTGTGCTATGGCTAAATCAGGGCTGTATCTAATCCACAATGCATTATGTGAAAGATTTGCAACAACATGCAATTTGAAAGTTTTGCCCTTTGCTTCTATCAGAACTTACAGAAAATGGTTTTCAAAATTTCTCTTCATCTAATTTAGTCAAATCCTCACTAAATAAAGTACCTAGTGGTATAGTAGAAGAAAGCATTAATAGAATGACAGCTTTAGTTGTATGTCAGTGTTAAAACATCATGACTCCCTCTTCTCTAATAGATTTTAACCGAACTGATGTTACTTTCTTCAATTTCGCATGCTGCAAATAGATATGAACATAGGACATACATTCACCTAGTATATCTTTGTGGTTGCTAGAAGTAAAAAATGACTTGATGGTACATAATCAATCAATCGTGATCAGACTAATTTGAACTCATTTTGAAAAATTCAAATTGTTCCAAAGAAAAAATAATAATTTGAATGTAGGAAACCAAAGCAGAAAATTTAAGATACATGTATGCTCTTGAACTTTTTCACTGGCAGAAGAGAAACATTTTGAGCAATTAAGAAATAAATGAGCAGCAACTGAAATCAAAGCCCTGCAGTCAACATAATTGCAAAGTGAATTAAATGTAATGGTAAATGCCATCTAATCTTAAACCTCTCTCTCTGACAATTCTATTTTAGATCATTTGAAAATTACCAATCTCCTTCCTGGTTATATTTATTTATATTAAGCTTTCATCCTTAAGATCATGGGATACTTCATTTATGCCAACATTTAGGTCCAAAAGAAAGAGGAAGAAAGCTGGGTCAGTGAAATGAATACCATAATTTGAAGAGTACGGAAATTGTTGGGGTGGGACTGGAGCCATCAGAGAGCCTGTAACAGCACCATCAATGTTTCCTGAGGCTGTCACATTCGGGGGAGGACTGAAGGCTGGAGGTTGTTGTTGTTGCTGCTGCTGCTGCATCATCATGGCCATTCTTTGCTGTCTGAGATGATGACTTATTAACTCCCTGTTGCGTTGTGCCACCATCTGAGCATTAAGGAAGCCTTGCTGTTAACACCAAAACAAGAGGACGGGGAATAAGTCATTCACCATAAAAATATTTAAATGTGTTGTCACAATACTTATTTAATAAATTAAAACATGGAAGATGTACATCAATTCTACAGTGAAAATACATAGCATGATATAGAATAGAATAGAATAAAATAGAATAAAATAGAATAGAATTCTTCATTGGCCAAATGTGATTGGACACACAAGGAATTTGTCTTTGATGTATATGGTCTCAGTTTACATAAGGAGAATAAAATACATTCATCAAGAATAAAAAGATATAATACTTAGTGATAGTCAAAGTTACTAATAAGCTATCAAATTGTACTAGGAAGCAAAAACAATATAGAATGAAAGATACAAGAAACATGGTTATAGTAATAAGTGGAAAGAGATAGATACTAATAAGGAAGAGAATAATAATAGTAATACAGGGTTAGTAAATTATTTGACAGTATTGTGGGAATTAATTGTTAAGCCGAGCGTTCTATAGCATCGTTTTGAAGGTAGAAGTTGAAACAATTTATGTCCAGGATGTGAGGGGTCTGTAAATATTTTCACAGCCCTCATACAGTATACAGATCCTCAACAGAAGGCAGGTTAGTAGCAATTAAAACATCTAGTATACAATATTTCCAATTCATTGTCTGTCCACTCTTATTTATGCAGCCAAAATCACACAATCCATGCAGAAGAGAGCATGGATTAGGTTAGCCCAACCTCTGAACAGAACAATCTGAAATAATAGATGATAATCTGGAAAATCAAGGGCTGGAGTAGTGTCCCACTTCCATGTTGTTATAAACTAAAAACTAAATATGCCTATGTGAGCACTAGGATTCAGGGTCAACTTGAAGAACATTTAACTTTTTATTTAAAGCTTCAATACCTGATAGAGTAAAAATACCAATATCTAAATACATAATATGAGAATATGATTATATGGAGAGAAACAAAGATGAAAGTAAAGTAAGCAAGAAGTGAGACGCCCTTGCACAGTCTTATTTCTAACACATGTTGACCAAAATAAAGGCCTTAATGACTCACTTGTGATCCCATTTGGGGAGGTAGAACAGGTCTCATCACCGATGCACCACCAGGATTGGTATTTTCCATTTTCATATCAAGTGTTTGACGAGTTTGATTCAAAAACTTAAGAAAAAGAAAGCAATATATTGTAAAAGAACTATATAAAAATGTATCACATATTATCATCAATTTTGCTCAGCAACCAAAATTAGGGGAGACTTTTGGTGACATCACTGCGAGATTGGCGCAGGAGAGCAGGGCTCTGCACCCTCATGCCAAATCCTCTTTCTCAGAGCCCCCCATTTCCCCTAGGGCTAAAGTCAACCTGTAGAGGTGATTCATAAGGAGGGGCATCCTGTAGGAAAGACTTAAAATGGGCAACAAGAAATAAGAATAAAGATAATAAAATCCAGGAAACGGGGGAGACAACTGGAAGCTTAGATGATGAGACAGAACAGACCACACAACAAATAGAACAAGGAGAAAAGGAGGATATAATAAAGTTGGGAGAATATATATTAGGTGGTAGAAAAATGGAATTCAATAAATCTAAAAATATTTTTGGAAAAAAGACAAGAGAATTTGGCAGACCCGTGGGTGGGTATTATCAAAATAGCGGAGATGGAAATAATAGTTGGGTTGAAAATGAAGGATGTAGATGAAGACCCAAGGGAGGAGTATGGGAGTCAAGTTAAAAAGAGAAGAAGTAAAAGTTCCAAGAGGGTGAGAGATGATAGATAGAAAGAATCTTTTTTTATAAAAAAGAAAAAAGATTGACTGTACCGAGAATTAGAATAGATGAAGAAATTAGAAACGGGGGGAATCTGGTTAGATATATTGTATTTTTCGGACCATAAGACGCACTTTTTTCCCCCAAAAACATGGGGGGAA
>JANHFP010007088.1:14441-27467 GCA_032468135.1 Calamaria suluensis
AACGATTATAACTTTGAAAAACAGTCATGGCACATTTTAGCGCCACTGTAACTTTAGTCACTAAATGAACTGTGGTAAGTCAAGGATTATTTGTGTTACACAAAATACTGAAAGCTAATAAAAGTATTATAACAAAATAGTTAAACAATACATAGCCGAGAACAGCAACATTTTAAAAATCTACACCATTTTTTACAAAGGACTCTCCAACAGTTTCTGACCAACTCACTAAATATCATAGGAGGGCTGGCTGCTCTAGAGCCTTTCTATGAAACAGAGCCATCTTGAAGGAGCCAGGAGATATTATATATTAAATGTATGTGCTTGCCCATCTCACGGTTCAAGGCAACTGAATAGTTTATGAGAAGTTTTCTATCTCTATAAGTGCCATATGAAATACCCTCCTCCCTGGGATTTAGATGACATTGAAACATTAAAACCTGACTTTACCCTCAGGCATTAGGACCAGGTTGTTGGTGGAGCCTAATAATACATATTTTGGAAGTTGAGTCATTTTGTAAGATGCTTTGGCTCTTATATTATATTATAATACATACCAATTCTACAATGTTTATCAAGTCCCCATCTAGCAAGACTTCATTATGAAGTCAGTTATCTAAACTTACTGCCCTACAAAACAATACTTGGCATTTTATAGTGTCTCACTACCAATCTCTTCAGATTGTTACATTACTTCAGGGAAAGCTTTGAGCGTTCCTTTACGGTGAATTACCATTTTCTAGAAAAAGGATAGCAGGAATATTTATCAGATTTATGAAAGGCTGAATAATGTGAAAGACAAAATATTTAAATATAAAGTAAATGACAATAGCTTAGCAAGCAATTTGCTATTAGCTGAAAAATTCATTGGGCCTATTAAACTCCTCAGCTGCCCATCTTAATCAATGACCATAATTTCACTTATGGTTTACTCATCAGTATGCGCTCTATCTTAAATATATACTCTGAACATGGTAAGTCAGAACTAACCATTCCACAAGCAGGCAATTCTAATTTAAGAAAACATTACTTAATTATTATTTTTTTCAAAGATCTATTCTCCCTTTGTGGTTATTCAAATCTATTATAGGGATGAAGTCTGGCATTTCTGCTTGCCCAGTCCTTTCTTGCTAGTAACCATTTCTAGGTGTTGTATCATTACAATATAACATCATTGGCTTTACAATACAGGCTTTATAATTAACCGTTTGGTGACCCCAAGGAGTAGGGCCTTCTCTGTGGGGGCACCAACCCTCTGGAACGAATTACCTCCAATGTTGCGGATGCTCCCTGACCTAAGATATTTTCGTCAGGAGCTAAAGACCTGGCTCTTTCGGAGGCGGCCTGGGGTGACCAGGGGGGGATTTTGAAATGGGGGGTTTAAAATTGAAATATAAAATTAGCTGTTAATTTTTAATTAACTTTTAATTGAATTTTTAAATTGGTTTTAGTAAGGATAGACCAATCTAATTATTTTAATTATTTTAAATTTTATATTGTTGTGTTTTTAATTTGCTGTCAACCGCCTCGAGTCTTTGGACATGGGGCGGAATATAAATTAAATAAATAAATAAATAAACAAACAAACAAACCTTAAGATCCCAGGTTTTAACTTAAAAGTGAATATAATTATTTCAAATATTTGAATTCAGTGTAACATCAATACAATTAGAAAAATTTGAAAAGTTATTTTAAGGCATCCAATATGGAATGTCCATCCAATGTAATAGAAGCAAACTGTGTAATATTCCTATCATTCAAACACTACCAGATAAAGGCAACTTATTCATACAAAATCTCTACTCTGCCAATAGATGGAATTGGCTATGGCTTTTTAATACTATGAGATTATATTTCCTTCACCAGAAACATATAGTGTATATCATTCCTCTAATAATGGAGGTGATGCCTCTTATTCCTCACAGAGTGGATATTGCATACAAGAATATAGTAATATTAATGCACAATCCATACAAAGTTCTACATGGTTTCTCTATAGCAATAGATAGAATCATCTCTGCAATGACATGGGACCTAAGCAGATGCATTTTTGACCCTTTTTAAATAGCTCTGCTTTTTGTAACCTATTTTAGCTATACCAATTCCAAATATTCCATAATATATATATTTCACCATATCAAAAATGGTAGTTTTTTAAAAGCAAAACTCTAAAATAGACTATTTTATTTATATATTTTGTAATGCAACCTAAATACTAGCACAGATGATGAATATTGAGATGAACATCCTAACCTGAATTATTTGCATAGGAACATTTGCTGGAAAACACATCTTTAGCAAGCACTGAAGAAAAAGATGTGCTGTGATAGAAAAGAGGTAAAGATGAAATGCAGCAACATATTCGGTTCAAGCTGTAACCTACGCAGTACTGTTGCTATGGAGACGAATGGGGAATATTCCCCACCAAAGTTCTCACATTTAGTGACCTAAAATATTTGCAACTGATGAATATTTGCCTAGTAATTGACTAGCTGAGAGCAAATCTGAGCTTTAATTGAAAAGTAATCTGCGGCTCCATAACTAGGCAAATTTCAGATCTCTGCACTTAATTCAATATTACTGCAGCTGCCTCAATCAGCTGTTCAAAAAGATTGTCATTACCTAAACTGACATTGCCAAATTTGAAGAAATATGACTCCCAGAATACAAGCCAATTCTGAAAGCCATTCATTTGTTATGATAGCCACCTCTATCAATATTTATGATTATGCATCAGTAAACAATTAATGAATTCTTATGAATTAAAAAATAAATAAAACATATGAAAACATGTTATATAAATATCCCATTATGTGAGTATAGATTTCTGTTTGACAATATCACGAAATCTCACCAATTCTCATTTGGGAAACAGAAGATTGCCTTGTTGCAATACACTGATAAGTGCAAAATGTCCATTGCATGTAACCGTGGGATTTGGTGACACATGCTTAATCCAAAACAGGTATGTTTTAGTTTACATATGGAATGAAACAGCATTTTATTCCAGATAATGTACAAAATTCAGTTTTTACAAGTGGAAGAGGAAGTCAAAATGTATCAGGAGAGGGGGTATATTATGTGTTTTAATTTGCCGTCAACCACCTCGAGTCTTCGGAGATGGGGCTGTATATAAATTGAAATAATAAATAGATAAATAAATAAAATGGAAAAAGCCAAGGCTGAGAGGTTTTCCACTTGATGTTGTGTGCAACAACAGCAGCAGTAAGTTAGATGAGCAGCTGAATAGACACCAAGAAAATTAAGGTGGGACGGCCACAGAAACAAGAGACTTTGGTGGCAATTATTGGACAGGGAAGGGAGAAGAGATGAGGCAACTCACATTAGCCTTGCTTACTTACTCCATAATTCAGGGATATTATTTTAGTTGCAGCCTAAAACAAGCAAACTGTTATTTTTCTATTTTATTTCTACTGATCCAAAATGGTTGAGCACAACTTCTGGAGAGATGATTTGTTCAGGTTTTGTAACGGGATATGGCTTCAATTTTGTTCACATCCCTACAGCACATTATTTATCATAAGCTAAAAAACTACACTTTTACAATTGCTACAGTGTCATCAGAAAAAAAGGAAAAGATATAAATTGAAGTAAATATTTTCTTCCATTAAAAAGATCCGTAAACCATACAGGTTCTAGGGAGCAAGTGAAGCTTTGATACTGACATCTCTTACTTTCTGGCAGGCATATAGCAATTATGTACAAGCTAACTAACTTATTCACTTTGCAAATCCTGAATTAACATACTAGCAGAAGACTTTTCTTCTTCCTTTTGAAGTTTTAAGATGATGGCAAAATACCAGAAAATTAAATGTCAAAAGTTGAGTTTCCCTAACTTCACAAGTTGTCTGAGATGTGGATGGCCTATTATTTTAAAACTGAAATACCACAATCTATACATCTGCAACACAGATCCTGATACCTGAGAGGTACAAGTAAAAAGAAATTTGATTTTATTTATCATTGACTACCATAAACAGGATTCTCTTCGCCAAGTGCCAGCAATAAATTAGATATAATTATATAGCCACAGCATCATATTGGCTGAAAATGCCAATTGCAACTGATATTGTACATTATAATTTAAAGCTATTTCTCCCACCAAATGGAACACCTGTCACTGCTATAAGGGGGAAAACAGTATGTTATTAATCTTTACAAACAATGAAGCAATTAGAAAATTAAGAATTTAATCCTATATACTTACCTGAAATTGGAAGTAAAAGGTCCTAACTCAATAAAGGTTAATAAAGGTTAGTTCTGAGAAAAATATATAGGACTATTATACCTTGAGTAACAACTGTTTAGGGCAACTAACACTAATTAATGGTTTAATGGCATGCAGCACACAATATAATTATTCTAAGAAAATACTCAAATGCAAAGTATCATGCAACACTAAAGAGTAGAATAACCCACACATTGTGCTTAATACCTTAGACCCAAACCCTTTCAGCTATGTGCCCTTGCTTAGCTTCTAAAAAGAGTTCAATAATTAATCAATGCCCTTTTATAAGCCATATAAAAGTCCATTTGATTTTGCAATTTTCATCAGAGTTTACATCTTTCTTCTAACATTATCTATTGTGCATTAACTCAGTGATAGACAACCTGGGAGGTAAATCTCAAAGTCCATCACTATTTGCTTTTTTTTTATATGGAGACATTATCTGGCCAAGTAGACAGCCAAAGATACATACACACTATCTGATGGATTTGGGGGCAGGTAAAGATGATGGAAGAACGTTATTACTTCTTCCCGTTATCTTCAAGTTCTGTAACATCTGACTACCTCCATATCCTTTAAATAAATTTAACATTTTTCAAGTCAGAAACTATCTCACCATGATAATTATCATTATGACAATATCAAAATACTACTCAGTTAGAGCTTACCATTTACTATGTGCTGGATTCTGAATTGACAGAAACGCTGTAGTTGCAAAGGGCAGATTTCTAATCTATCTTTGTACAGTGATAGCCTTTTCAGTAAATAGTACATTAAAGGTCACCTGTAATATCACACTGTGCTCTAATGCTATTATTAAGTTTTGAACCCTTAGATACATTCAAAAGAAACATTCAAAAAAGTTTACAAGATACTTCCCATTCTAAAGAAGAGAAACATAAAATTATTTGTTAGCAGCTTTTCCATAAATGTTCAAGATAATTGTGTAAGGCATTGTTAAACACATATTGGCTGATTAAAGTTTTGTTAACTAAGAACATTCAATGTTGATTTAAGATACAACATTTTCAAGTTATAGAAGGCCCAATAATTACAGTTAGATGCTAATAATAAAATAATATTATTTAACTTACCACATCCTTCTATATGAAATCTGAGTTAATTCAAAATAATAAAGATGAAGTTGATAAATCGGGTCCAAAAGTATTGCATTAAAAAAACCCAGACACAATGCATTTCTTATGAACTGAGAATTGGTAAGCACTTTTATCTTCAAACAGATTGTTAGAGGGCTCCATCTTTGTTATAAATAATGGTTACTGATCTAGACATCCTACAATAAGTTGTTGGGATGATAGCTATGAAATTGATCCATAAATTCCATGTAGAAGCATTAATTATGGAAATGCTATCAGCACATCCTGTTGGACTTTACCTGCATAGAGTCTCCTAATTTCAGCAAGTTATTTTAACAAATGGCTTTCAAAGTTCACCCAAGTGAAGATGCAGCTAGGCTCTGTAGGACAATGTGCTCTTACTTGCATGTTACATACAGAACACTCAGAAAAGGAATAGTGATACACAACATGTGAGAGTTTTAATATACCTCTGAATGCCACATGCTTTGAAAGAGGAAGAATGCATTATTGTCTTCATAGCCTGCTTAGTCCGACTATCCTTCATGAGAACTGAAATGCTAGCCATTGATCTGATGCAGCAGACTTCTTTTTACACTTAATAGTTTAATCATGTTGGCATGTCTCCATTGCCAAGATTCTCATTTGTCAGTCTTCAACAGGTATCTAGGTTCATTAGGTTAAGAGATAAACCACAAGTCACATTTAGGATGCATTCTAGAACATTGTATTTGGTTGCAGATATCAGTTTAATTGTAATTCTTATTTCTGCATTATCTGAAACAAAATGCTATATATGCAGTCAGTCACCACCTGGGTGCACTGCAGCCTCTATTGTTATGTGACATCATTGCCTTACAATGGGAAATCAGTGAGAGGTCATAAGTCTTGCACACAGCTGGAATAGCTGTTAGGTCTAATGTCATTACTGAGTGTAATAGTTCAATTTTTTGTCTTAAGACTGAATAGAGGACAACAAGCAAACACTGTCAAATATTTAGATATTAACTGATGAAGAAATTCTGTAACAGTAGGATAGTGTAAGAGATTATATTTTCATTATTTTACACAGAGTAGACTACAACAAAATTGTTGATACTTAAAGAAATCACGGGCAACAAAAGAAATTTGGAAAGCTATTCCAGAAATCAGGCATCAAGTCAGAAAATATAATGCATATGTTGCAAAACCCACAACTGAAGACTCCCATTTAGCTGCTCTCAGTGAGATTACTCTGTATGCACTGATTGGCATCAAGCCACATTGCAGAAACAGTCTGCCCAAAATTAACAGAGAACAGCTATGCCACATATGGATCTCCATCTCATTTATATTGCTATCTGAATGTTTCTCTGTTCTCAAAAAAGCTATGGCACTTCTATTTCCTTGACAAACACAAGGTTAGGACAAAATGGTGCAATAAGATAAAGAGCAACAACCTAGGCAGACTGCGACAATTCTAGTCTAGATCAGTATTCGCTATTCATCAGTGAGAGGCCCTGCTGGCTTCTCTTAAAGGCTCAGACCTGACTAACAAGGCAAATATAAAGAACTGTTCTCGCCTTTAAAGCAACCCCTCCCTCCCTCTCTCCACCCAGTCTAGCCTCTCTGCAATATGACAAATGCAGAATCTTCTGGAATGACTTGATACTGCCTCCCACGATTGCTTTGTTTGCAAGATCAGATAAAAAAATTCTTTTTTATTTATTGGATTGTTTAAAAATGAAATGAACTCCTCCAATTTATAGTATTTAAGACCTCTGTTCCACAATGACCTATTAACTGTACTAAAATTAATCAATCTTAGATTAATTCTGAACAAATCTTCAAATAAGCACTTCTGAAGACAGCCTATATAAATATGAAGGTTATTCCACAAAAGAAAAGAACACTAATCAGAAGCTTAAGAAAAGGATGCACTATAATGGATAAAAAATGCCCCAAGAAAGAAATTAAGAACTGATTAATGTACAAAAATAATTTTCAATTGGCAATTCTCTCTATATTATCCAAATCCCCCCCAAGAGTGCTGGATAGAAAACTGAGTTATTTAATGATTTACAGTTCAAAAGAAGAATATGCTTCTTCAAAATCATAATCTTAGCTCACAATCTATCATGAAGTAGATTAAGGGATGAGTTGGTTGCCAATTGTGGGTGGGGCTGCTTGTGGGAGTTAGGGGGTGGGTATACTAGCTGAATTACTGGGAAAGACTACTAGGGAGTGGCACCGCCCAAGCACTAGAGAGGGGGAGCAAAAGGGGATAAAAAAGAGAACATCCATGCCACTAGGTATGCCCTCTCAACAGAACACAGGATTACTCATATTTCTGCAATATGGTGATACAAAGGGAGGGGCAAGCAGTAGTATAGGTTATCCTCAAAGTACTGAAACCTAAGTAGCACAAAATGCCCCCTTCTCTTTTCCCTCCAATGCAGAAGAGACTACTTTAACTAGGCCCAATGATGAGGCAAAACAGAATAGTTTCATCAGTCCACCCAGGAACAAGCAAAAATTGTAGAGGAAAGTGATTACAAGTAATATTATAATGCAACTCCGGTAAACATAAAGGTTCACTGCAAATACTTCCTGTGACACACCAACAACTTTATGGAACAAAGGGGAAAAACTAACTTCAGAACAGCATTTGAAAATGCCTGTTCAGAGGAACCAAATACTATTTAATTATTTCAAAGAGGGTCACATTTCTTTGAACTTCCAAAGATTACATTGCATAATATGACAAAGACAAGAGTATTCCATTTTTTCTTAAAGGGAAGAGAGTTCTTCAGCATGGAGGAGACAATACTTGGGAGAGGTATTCCCTGTAGAAACAAAACCAAATCCCTTCTTTGTATAGAAACAAGAAATAATGGAAAATTTCTGCCTGAGAGACAGCAAGAGTATGCTCCCTTTTCCAGCACAGAAAGGAACATGGTTCTCTCCTTCCCACTCTTAAGCAGGGTGGGGCATTTGCTCTGGAAGTTTGTAAGAAAGAAGATTCTCCTCCTCACTTAACCAGTATCAGTAATGCACTATTTCAAGTCCTTTTATAAAGACACACAAAGCTGGCTAACGGGAGAAAGCCAGGTTGCATGCCAGAAGACATTTAGATGCAGTGGGGATGTTAATAATGAGAATTGACCCAAGGTGGAATAATTTCCTTTTTGCACGTGCAGGAAGAAAGGAGCTTCTCTTAGGCGTGGCAGTGTCAGGAAGAGAAGAAAGCACCCTTTGCTCCTTGAAGGCATTATTTAAAAGTGAGATAAGAAAGTTACAGCACCTTAGCCCAAAAGTATTTTAGGTATGGGACAAGAATTCACACACACAAAGACCGCATAGAAAATTGAGTATAGGAAACCTTTAAATATTGTATCCCTATCATTCGTTTCTTCCCAAATAGCTGCCAATGCCAGCCTCCCCCCCTCCCCAAAAAAAACGATGATTCATCATGAGAAGGACATTTTCTACAGCCACTATAACGAGGGGGGGCTTCAAAGTGAAGCACATTGAAAAATTACGAGCAAGGGAAGGGAGTGTTATTGAATTAACACCATTTTGAGGAATCGTTTTATTCTATTCCTTTTGGGAAGAAGACAGGTGATAAAACACAAGGCTTTTCTCCTCAATTTCCTTCCGTTACAGTGTATTTTCTCCTCATCCTCATTAGAAAAAAACGTTTCCCGCAAAAAAGAGGCGGTAAAAAAAACCTACCCAAGTTATTAATGGGACCAAGGCAGAGAGCAAAATAAGTGTTACTTTTATTTCTGCACATTGTAACTATTTCCCCTTCTTTGACGTTTATTTCATCAGAGCGTCAATCTAATTTCCTCTTATAAATTTAAGAGGGGGGAAAGGAAAACCTATTGCCACTTTTCAAAAATATTTTCCCTCATGAATGTTGGGAAAGAAAAGTGGAAATTATCTTCCCTCCAAAAAAAGAATCTCCAGACAAAAGACCCCCCACCCCAGGAGACTTTTTCCTTCAGAAATAGGCGACGGGAGGGCCCTTTTATTGCCGCTACGGCGGGAAACGGAGGGCAGAAAAGGGCGACTTACGTTCTTCATGGCAGCCGCCATGTCGTCGTATCTCTCGGCTTGCTCTGCCAGCCGGGCTTTCTGCACCAGCTGCTCGCGGTCGACCATCTTTACGGGGTTTTTCAGAGGCTGGGAGGTTTTGCTTCTTTAAATGTTTTTGTTCCGCTCCCGACCGAGGCTAGAGGGAGAGACTGGAGAGGAGAGAGAGACAGACAGAGAAACACACAAACAAAACAAAAAAAAAAAAAAAAAGAGAGCAGGCGATTGGTTGGTTGGTCGGCCGGCCGGCCGAAGCGGGGTCGCGTGCTAGACAGGCGGCTCAACGGCTTTGCTTCCCAGAGCGCGAGACAAGTCGCCTCTTTCCCCCTTCACGCTCACGCCGCTACTGCTCTTACGGCAGCGCCGACGGACAAGGCGGCAGCTGTAGTAAGCACTGGCGGCTGCACCCAAGAGATTTGCGCATGCGCTTCTTTGCCTCGCCGGGATGCTCTCCGCTCCCGCCAAGGCCCTCCTCTTGCCTCCTTGTCCCCGCCCCTTTCGAAACCACGCCTCCTTAGCTAAGATTAAAAAAGAGGGTACGGGCGCCAAAACTGCACACAAGGGCCGGGGCTACTCCAAGATGACGCAGCCATGAAAAGCACCATGGGAGCTGTAGTTTGAGGGGGGGACGTCATCAGAGAGGTTGCCTCAGATGGGAAACACCCGTTTTCCAGAGAGCAGTATTCGTGTCTCATGTTTTGCGCTCTCTTAGATGAAGAAAGCATAATCCTTGTAATGCAGCACATTAAGATTCTAATTAATTTGCTTCCAGAAGTTAATACCACTTTATAACGCCTTGGACCTTGGTACGGCCACACTTGGAATACTGCATTCAGTTTTGGTCGCCACGATGTAGAAAAAGATGTGGATACTCTGGAGAGAGTGCAGATAAGAGTAACAAAGATGCTTAGGGGACTGGAGGCTAAAACATATGAAGAACAGTTGCAGGAACTGGGTATGTCTAGTTTAACGAAAAGAATGACTAGGAGAGACATGATAGCAGTCTTCCAGTAAGACTGGAGAGAAGAAGGGGGAGTCAAAAAGAAGAGGGAGTCAGGCTATTCTCCAAAGCACCTGAAGGCAGGACAAGAAGCAATAGGTGGAAACTAATCAAGGAAAGAAGCAACCTAGAATTAAGAATTTCCTGATAGTTAGATAAATTAATCGGTGGAATGACTTGCCTCCAGAAGTTGTGAATCCTCCAACACTGGAAGTTTTTAAGAAGAGATTGGACAACCATTTGTCTGAAATGGTGTAGGGTTTCCTGCCTAAGCAGGGGGGTTTGACTAGAAGACCTCCAAGGACCCTTCAAATCCAGTTATTCTAATTCTGATCTGATCTCCTTGCAGTCCAAGGGACTCTCAGGAGTCTTCTCTAACACCACAATTTGAAAGCAGCCTTCCTTATGGTCCAGCTTTCACAGCCTACAGGGGAAAACCATAGCTTTCACTATATTGACCTTTGGTGCAGTGGGGGGTTTCAACATTTTTACTACTGGTTCTGTGGGTGTGACTTGGTGGGCATGGCCTGGCTTGGTGGGTATGGGAGGGGAAGGATACTGCAAAATCCCCATTTCCTCCTGATCAGCTGGGACTTGGGAGGCAGAGAATAGATGGGGACCAGTCACAATTTTTACTATCGGTTCTCCAAACTACTCAAAATTTCCACTACCGGTTCTCCAGAACTGGCCAGAACCTGCTGAAACGCACCTTTGCATTGGTGACAAGGAGATAGTTCTGCTTTTTAATATGCTATCTACATTTGCCAGAGCTTTCCTCCCAAGGAGAAAACTTCTTTGAATTTCACAGTGAAAAGGATTTCTTGACAGACAGAAAGAAGCCCCTAATTCCCAAACAAGGAGTGACAAATTATTCATAAAGGTTGACAGGTGGATCTGAAAGTGAATCCACCTGCTTTTGGCTTTTATGACATGGGCCTGTGACTATCTTCCTAGGAACTGCTTAACAAATATGCATATTTCTTTGCAGTTTTAATTTCAACATTAAAAGCAGCGCTATCTTAAACTAGAGTTATGCCAGTGGAAAGAGATGGTCGGTTTGCTACCATCTTTTCTTCTTTCTAATGTCCAGGACAGATGCTAGGATTCTTGCAGCTTCTTCCCGGGGAGCTTAATAGCTGTAATGTGCTGAATTAATAGCAGAAAAGGTGTAGTAGCTATCTGCCAGCTGTTATTCCAGCAGAGTTAGGCAGCTTGAAAAAAAATCCTTTTGGATCAGCTAATGTAATAGTGGACTCTTTACCTCAAATGTCCTGAACAATTTGGTGCCCTGTTCATTAGGGAAAGGAAAAACAACAACTAGCACTGGAAAGGAATAATACTTTACCAGTAAAAAGGATAAGAACATAAAAAAGGCTGAGTGTCAAACAATTGAGGCCTTTGAACTCTGGTGCTGGAGAGACTCCTGCGAGTCCCTTGGACTAAAAGGTGATCCAACTGGTCAGTCCTAGAAGAGATCAACCCTGATTGTTCTTTAGAAGGCCAGATCCTGAAGATGAAACTGAAATACTTTGGCCACCTAATGAGAAGGAAGGACTCACCGGAGAAGAACGTAATGCTTCGAAAGATTGAGGGCAAAAGAAGAAGGCTTTGCCTTGATCAAGATTTGTAGTCCGTATGTTTTTGCAGTGTAGAAGCTGTAGATTACAGGATAACCATTTTCTGAAACCAAATTGTTTTTAGAGTAGATTGTTTGTTTCTAGGTGGAGGGTAATGGATTGGTTGATGATTGATTCCATGACTTTGCAGGTGATGCAGCATAAGGAGATCGGTGTGTAATTTTCAACTAGGCTGGAGTCTCCTTTTCTAAAGATAGGGATGACCGTGGCTAGTGACCATACGTTGGGTAGGGAACTGGTTCTGAAAGATTTTTCAAAGATTATGCTTAGGGTTCTTTTTCAAAGATTATGCTTAGGGTTCTGCTGAGGGTCCCAATGACTACGATGTGTCGGTTGATGACCCCGAGAGGGAGGGCCTTCTCTGTGGGAGCGCCGACCCTCTGGAATGAACTACCCACGGCACTGCAAAATCTCCTGGATTTAAGGGCATTCCTCTGGGAGTTGAAGACCTTGATCTTCCGGCAAGCCGGCCTGGGATGATTAGGGTTTTAAATGGGAAGGGAATTTTAAATTGGGGACTTAGATTTTTAGCTTTTAAAATTTAATTTTTTTTTAATTGGAGCACATTATTTAATTCCTTCTTAATTGTATATATATTGTTTCTTTATTGATGTTTCCTGTTGCTCCTAAGTCTTCTAATAAGTTCCCTGCTTCCTCCTTCCTTTCCATCTGTTGGGGTTGTTGTTCTTGTTCCTCTTCTGAATTTATTTTTTCTATTTCATCTTCTATTTTTAACCCTGTCCTATAGAATTCTTGGGCCTTTTCCACCGTATCTAGTCGTACCTTACTGTCCATCCACGTTACTAAAATTCCCTCAGGGAGCAACCACTTAAATCTAATTTGGTGTTTGATAAAATATTTGGACAGGAAGAAGTATTTTTTCCTATTGTCTCGAATTCTCCGTGGGACTTGTTTTAGTACAAAGATTTCTTTACCTTTAAAACTAATTTTGGTCTCTTTGGCTCT
>JANHFP010007088.1:135472-146155 GCA_032468135.1 Calamaria suluensis
GAGAGTTGAAGTCCACAAGTCTTAAAGCTGCCATGTTTGAAGGCCTCTGAGGTAATGGAAGGCTACAGGTTCAGCTCTACTGGCTGGAGGATTCTGGGAGTTGAGGTCCACAAGTCTTAAAGCTGCCATGTTTGAAGGCCTCTGAGGTAACAGAAAGCTACAGGTTCAGCTATGCTGGCTGGAGGATTCTGGAAATTGAAGTCCACAAGTCTTAAAACTGCCAAGTTTGAAGACGTCTGCTGTAACCTTACAATAAAGGCAATGTTAGAACTCATGGTTTCCTACCTTGAAAGGTGGCCAGGCATGGTGACTATTTGAATCCAAGACATTTAACATTCCTGTCCTGGCACAGCTTTGGTAGACATAAGAATCCACAGGCATGAAGGATATTTGTCCACCAAAAATATGTTCATCACATCTCTTCTAGCATTCCAGATCAACCTTATCGCAACTGACTCCCTCCTGAATAGTCTTTGCAGTGTGTATAGTTGAATCCTTAAGCTGTTTCTCTTAAACTTAGTCATATAAAAATAGTAGGAATTTATATTCTCCACATAGATACTTTCAAATTACTCCATGGTGGTAGATTCATGAGCTTGTTACATGCTGAGGTTTCTCTGTGAACAAAGGGGGGGTTCATCTTTTCCCTTGTATGAATGAAGATGTTTTGACTACTCTTGTCATTATTATGGCATCTGTAACTCTGGGATGCTTGTCTTGTTTCAAGAAAAGTTCTGTTGCTGCTTTTGGTTGTTGACTTTCCATCTCCGTTACCACCATTTCTGATGTGAAAGTTCTGTCTGTAATTCTCTTCATTTTTTCCAAATGTGCAACATGAATTCACCAAGAAAACTCAGGATAACCTCACTGATGGTCCAAACATTGTGAGCAATACTTAGTTGCTACTGAGAATTAAGCAGGATGAGGAGGGCCATGTTCTCACCTGCCACCCACATTTTATGCTGCCCATCCACAACAGTAAGCAGTGCTGTGTGTGACCCAGGTCCAGGCTTCAGCTCATGCCTGAAAGAGAACTAGACAATCCACTTCATCCCAGATCCTCTGAAGTAACTCCAGATGAGGTAGAAGTTGTCCAGGATGTCTGGATAAAGGAACTTCCACTTTGAGGAAGGTATATCACTCCCTCGCTCACATTACAATTTCCTGTCAGCCTGAACAAAACAGAACAGAGTAGACACACAAGAAGGATGAAGGGTTCAGTAGATAGGCGGTGGAACCAACTCCATGATTTGTCCTGTCTTTCAGAAATTCATTGATTGGGGTGAAACCTGAATTCAGACTGTTTTTAACCTACCTTGAACATCTAAACTTTCTCTCTTTGCATCCAGGTCTGAAAAGTCAAACTCTGCTTAGCATGTTGCCAGAAGAACCTTTGTCTGAAAATGAGATATCATCACTTGATAGTTCCACAGATAGCAGTGTAGAAAATTATGCCAATGAGGAAATCATGGAAAATAACAAGATGCCCAAATCTGTCATCAACAGCAATGTAAATATTTTTTGAAAACACCTATATTGAGTAGTTTAAGATCCTTATAAATGTAGGTCCTTGATATTAAAAGAGGGGGAAATGGACTCTAAATTATTTTGTTTTAGATTTTTTTATCCAGTTTTTATAAATAACTCAAGGCAGCAGAACCATACTTAATATTCTTTCCTCCTCCTATTTTCCCTACAACAACCCTGTGAGGTGGATTGGGCTGAGAGAGAGTGACTGGCCGAAAGTCACCAGCTGACTTTCATGCCTTGGGTGGGACAAGAATGCATGCTCTCCTGTTTTGTAGCTAGTTCCTTAACCACTAAACAAGTAAGCAGGTCAAGCTGTATCCTACAGAGGAAAGTGAATTGGTTCCAGGATTATTGGTTCACCTGGTCTTAAGATGAGATCTCTTTATGACCTCAATTGAAGAGATCCTAAATATTCCTAGGGCTAAACCTTGACCCTCTGTGTTGCTCACCTCTTGTGTTTGTAGTCAGCTACTGAATAAGCTGTAATTGACACTCCCCCTTTGGAGACCTGGGAGGGTAGGTGTTCATTCAGTACAGCCTTCTTTAACACTGAAGACTCAATGCCACTGCAGTTCCCCCCCAAATCTGATGACTTTGCTAACTCTGAATGACAGACATCACATATCAGGAGAGCTCTAACTTGAGAAGGCCAGTTCAGATATTAGGAGTGATCCCCTTTATTGCTTAATGATAGGAGCATTTCTTCAACAAGGACGTTATAATTTTATTCTATTGGAGCAGTGCCGTTAAACTCGATTGCAAATAAAATGACTAAAATTAAAATAGCTTCTTTCTTAAAAGTCAGTAACTGCTTAAAAATACGGTTTGAATTTTAATCTGTTATTTTTACTTAGGGAGATGGAAGCACTACTGAAATTCAGACTTCTATAAATACTAAACAAGAGAGTAAAATGAAGATTGAGAACAAACTTTCCAATGGTCTTCCACCAAAGAAAGAAATGGTATCACAAGAGAAAGAGACGCTTGCTTTCAATTCAGACTTATTTGCAAAAGAGAGCTTACCCCCAGGTAAATATTACTTTCTAGCTCCTTTATTTAAAAAAAAAAGCAACTGTGATTGTCTGAGCCTTTTTTTGCATGTTAAAAGCTTTTTTGTATTACCAGTTCCACTGAATAGGTAGTAAAAATGCTTTTTAAAAGTAAAAAAAAGCCTCCCACAATCAGCTCAGCTGTTGGCTCTGACAATCCCACAGAGGGGGTGGGGCTAGGGATTTTTACTACCAGTTCTCCGAACCATCCACTGCCATCACTACTGGATCAGGCAGACCGGTCCGAACCAAGACCATTTCACCCCGATGCTGAATGTATAACTCCTAGAAAGCCAATGCTCAGTCTTTGGTGAAATGTGCTGGATTCTGTAGTTAGCAGTATTTAAAGGATTTCTGCTTTATTATTTTAATATTTATTTAGCAATTGGCTCTCAATTATGATTCCACGACATCCTGCAGTCACATGATCGCCATTTGTGACCTTCATCGCCAGTTTCTAACAAGCAAGGTCAGTGAGGAAACTGGCAGGAAATCACAACTGGCAATCATGTGACATCATGCTTAATGACTGTGCAAAATTTGCTTAACAATGGTAACTGAAAGTGCCATTTAAATTGGCACAGTGATGTACATCCCTGTGTTGTTTTTTGACAGAGTTGCAAGTCTTGGTTAACATTGTTCACCAAGGACTACCTATATAAACATGAAAATAGTATCCATTGGGGAATAATAGTGACCTATTTTACTATGTTATATATGATGAGAAAATATGCATCGTTATGAAGATTGAATTGATGCATTGTAAATCTACAGCGATTGTAATATTACTAATATTTTCAACAGTAAGCATTTTTTGTCGGTTTGCAGATGTTGAAGTTTCTGATGTTTTGTCTCCACCCCAAGCTGAAGAAAAAGCCTTGCCTTATCAAGAGGAAGTATTTGCTGAATGTTCCCAGAAGAGGATTCTTGGGCTACTAGCTGCAATGTTGCCACGCCTGAAATCCGTAAGGAACTATCCAAATTAGGGAAATCAGTAAAGAAATTGAAGTGCTTGATAATTAAGGAAGTAAGAAAAGGGGAATCTCTCCAGAAGACCATATGAATCATTAGTGGTTCCATCAAAGATTTGGAGAGCAGGAAGGAGCTATCTAGAACAGGGGTCTCCAACCTTGGCAACTTGAAGACTTGCAGACTTCAACTCCCAGAATTCCTCAGCCAGAAGAATTATGGGAGATGAAGTCCACAAGTCTTCTAGTTGCCAAAGTTGGAGACCCCTGATCTAGGACATCACATTCAATCCCTTCCTCAAATTGTTTGATATCCAGTAGACCTGTAGTTGGTTCAGAAATGAAAAAAAAAACCCTGCAAATTATCTAGCTTTGAAAAACTGAAATTTTAATTTAATTTAATTTATTAAATTTCTATACCGCCCCTCTCCTCGCGGACTTTGAAGTATGTTAGTTAAAATAAAGTATGTTGTGTTGTCCCCTTGGCTGATTTCCATATTCTTCCCTGTTTTCTCTTTGTAGGGCTTAACAATGTCTCTGATTAACTTGGACCAGATCCTTCCTCTCATGTTTGATGTTGTGATTTCCAATGCTGGCCATTTAAATGAAATTTACCACTTAACCCTGGGGCTGCTGGGACAGTTGATTCGGAGACTGACTCCTGCAGAAGTGGACGCTGCTGTGAACAAGGTCCTCTCCACCAAGCATAGCCTTGTGACTGCTGGCGATGGCTCCATAGTGCCAGAAGGCTGGAAAACCACCCACCTCCTCTTCAGTCTGGGAGCAGTCTGCCTGGACAGGTCAGTTTTCTTGATGGCTTAACCTCAAAAGCTTTTAATATGTCCACGTGACGCTTTGTGATGTAAACCTATTCATGGAATGGCAGAATGCTAAAAAAAAATTGCAAGCATGGCTGCTGCTGAAAACAAAACAAAATCCTAAAAGGCAGCAAATGCTGCCTTCAATAAAAAACAAAATTGAGGCTCACAAGAAATTAAGAAGAGCCGTGATGGCACAGTGGTTAGAATGCAGTACTGCAGGCTAATTCTGCTGACTGCCAACTGCCAGCAGTTTGGCAGTTAGAGTCTCACCGGCTCAAGGTTGACGCAGGACTTCCTTCCTTCTGAGGTCAGTAAAATGAGGACCCAGATTGTTGGGGGCAAAATGCTCTGTAAACTGCTTAGAGAGGGCTGTAAAGCAGTGTGAAGTGGTATATAAATCTCAGTGCTATTGCTATCAGTAGTATTAATGTAAATATTTTTAAGGGGAGAAAGAGAAAAATGGGAGATGCTGAAGCTAATCTTGTATTGCAGCTTATTTGAAAATAGAGCTAAATTTTAAACTTTACAAGACTGTCCCACCTAGAGCAAAGATCTGAAACTCACTGCCTGAAGGCCACTCCAAATCATTTTCTGCAACTCATTACATCCATTTGGGGGGGGGGGGGACAGACGACAGTAGGTTCTGCAAGAAATGTCCCTCTTAGCTGGCAGGTTCTACCCGAAGAGAAGGCAGTCCATTTCTATAGGGTAATTACAAGTGAAGCAAAAGTGTCATAGGCCGCTTTCAGTTTTTGAAGCAATGCTGATGTAAGACAGGCGCATGCGGGAACAAATGCGGGTGAAGAGAAATCATTAAATTCTAACTGTTGGTTTTCTAGCCGTGTCGGATTGGACTGGGCGTGCACCATGGCAGACATTCTGCGAGCGCTGAACTCCTCCTCTCAGTGGCATGATGTGATTGGTGCCTTCACCGACCACTGCATCAAGCAGCTTCCCTTTCAGTTGAAACATACCAACATTTTCACACTGCTGGTACTTGTTGGCTTTCCAGAGGTGAGCATATTAAGGCAGGTGCTTTGCTAGGCCACTTTCTGAAGCTGCAAGTAAAAATGCAGCCAAGACACAGAGTTTAAATTTGATTGATTTCAGTTTAGAGGACTTCAGATGCAATAGACAAAAGTTATATCCAGGCGTACTTTCAGAATAACTGTACGGATGAATTATATAAATAGATGGACTATAATTTTTTGTCAATTTACAGTACGTGTGTATGTAATTATATTACATAATTGTCATAAATAGATACAAACGATGTAAATTTAGATTATAATGGCCATCCCCTCCCTCAAATTGTCCAGTAAATCATAGTTTTACTTGTGGCTTGTTTGGATAGAGAGCAAATCTAGCTGTAATCTACCTCAACTGAACAAAAGTCATCTGAATGTCTCTTTCCAACTCTACAGGTTCTATGCATGGGAACCAAATCGGTGTATATGGATAATGCAAATGAGGCCCACAATGTGATCATCCTCAAGCATTTCACAGAGAAGAACAGGGCTGTGGTTGTGGATGTCAAAACCCGAAAGAGGAAAGCAGGTTCATGTCACTCATGTTTGCATATTTATTTACATCTTGTATAAAGAAACTTAGTGTATGTGTGTGAGCTAAGCGGAAAAATTGTGTTTTCCTTTTCCCCAATCATGATCTAATGCTGGATAGTTGCCATATAGCTGCTACAGTAACTGTAATTATTAGTTTCATAACTTTCACATTTGCTTGCCTCCTAACCATTACTGCTTTGGAACGATTATCCTAGTACTGGGATAATTAACAAGAAAGGAATTAGTGTTTGTAATGTACATTCATTAGAAAAGAAGGGATTAGAAGAGAGTTAGCAGGCACACATTGGGGATTATTCTGTCTATTTGCATAGTGCCACTATGTCCATTGTGTGCTTTCTTACTCTCTTGAAATCTCTCTGCTCTGCAAATGTGTGGGAGAGGGAAATAACAGGACAATAAGCACTGACTGTAATGGTGAACATGTAACTAAAGATGCTGTGAAGGTTATAAATGTGGACATTAAGTTTAAGTTTAATTACATTTGTATACCGCCCCTCTCCTTTCGGACTTGGGGCGGTTCGCAGCCAACAATTAAAATACAATAGACATAACCCACTTTAATTTAATTTAATTAATTTAATTTAATTTATTTAATTTCTATACCGCCCCTCTCCTCGCGGACTCGGGGCGGTGTACAGGCTCGGGGCGGTGTACAGTTTAATTACAATTAAACTACCTGGCTGATTGGTATAAAATCTATTTACAACATTGGTTGTAAAAGTATTTTTCAGCACCATTGTAACTTTGAACAGTCACCGAACAAGGCAGTCAGTAAGTGAAATAAAATATTAGAAGTGTCTGAATGTGCATCATATGACAAAATTATTTACTACGAGCCTATTCTTAATCTATATTCTGTCGACATCATCTTTCTGTAAATGTAAAAAAATACAATTCTTTAAAGAGTTTATTTTTGAGATGGATCTGAAAACATTTTTTAAAAAAGAGTTTGTATTTTTTTTCACATTGCATGGTGCTGAGCGAAGGCCAGGCTTTAGTAAACAGAGCTGAACCCAGGACATCTACCAACTGAAGCCTGTGTATTCATCTGTTTCTATTTTAGTAAAAGATCTCCAGCTGATTAAGCCATGTGAGCAAGACAATGAGGAGTCTCAGGGCCAACTACGCCAGTATCTCCAGCATTTTGTGTTTATAACTAGCCATCTTCTCCAGACCAGCATCGACACTAGCTTTGCAGAGGCGGTGGAAGCAACATGGGTTTTATCTCTTGCTCTGAAGGGACTTTACAGAACACTTAAGGTACAAAAATGGACAAAGATTCCCAAGGCATCTTACAACCCAGGATTATATAAATCATTGTTGGGAGGGGGGGGCAGAGAAGAAAGAGCACTGCTGATTTCTGATAAAGAAACATAGAATCACAGAACTGGAAGAAGCCATTTTGTTGTTGTTGTTCAGTTGCTAAATTGTGTCCAACTCTTTGTGACCCCATGTGGGTCACAATACGCCAGGCCCCTTGTCCTCCACTGTCTGTCAAGAGTCTTCCTAAGTCCATGCCCACTGCAACACTGTTAATATCTAACCATCTCATCCTTTGCTGTCCCGTCTCCTTTTCTATTCAATTCTTACCAACATCAGGATATTTTCAAATGAAACATCTCTTCTCATTCGTGGCCAAAGTGCTTTAGCTTCAGAGTCTAAGAGGCCATTTAGGTCATCACATTCAGTTCTCTGCCCTGTAATCCAAAGCATTAATTAAAAATGGCTTTCTAGCCTTGACTTTGAACCAACCATCTTAGGTTCTTTAAAATAACAGAAGAAAGAACCCAAAGGAACAAGAAGGTCCACAAAGAATACATTTTAAGAATGTTGATAATTTTTATTATCAAAAAGTTACAGTTAAGACAAAAGCCAGTAACCAAAAACCCCTTTCACCCTTTTAAAAAGTTATTTTCAATCTATAATTTAATACACAAGGATTGTAATCCAAGATTATGTTTTCTTGATCAGGATTACTACATACCACACTATTTTTGCTTTTGGAAGGAATAGTGATCTATATCTAATTCTGTAAAACTATAGATAAATATGTGACCTTCATATGTTCAGTGCTTTTCTCATTTAAGAAATCCTTTTAACAAAAAAATCAGTCCATATAGACCAGCATGTCTCAACCTCAGCATAGTTAAAATGTGTGAACTCAACAGTGTTAAGACATGTGAACTCCCCCAAATCCCCAGCATGCTGCCTGGGGAATTCCAGGAGTTGAAGTTCACACATTTTAACCTTGCTGAAATTGAGAAAATGCAATAAACTGTCATTCGTCGTCGAAGTGTTAACGGTTATCATTTTTGTCCTATGATCAACAGACACATGCTTTTGAAGAAATCCGCACGGCCTTTCTGCAATTTGGTTTGCTTAAGTTATTGGTGAAGAAGTGTAGCAAAGGAACAGGCTTCAGTAAGACTTGGCTTCTGAGAGACTTGGAGGTAACATAACAATGCATTTAAGCAGCTGGGCAAGTTCTTCCCTACATACTCAGTTATTTGAATTACAAATAACATCAGTTCCATCAGTTCCTTCTCATTCTTGCAGTTTTGTGTTCTTCATAATTTCAGTAATTCTAATTGTGCTTCAACTAAGGCTGTGATGGCAAACCTATAGCATGGTGACCCATAGCGCCCTCTTGATGGGCAGGCTGGCCGTCGTCCCAGTTTACCTGTGCCATGCATGTGCACATGCCTCCCACCGGCCAACTGGTTGTCGGGTCTCTGATGCACATGCAGGGGTGGTGGGGCACTTTCAGGGGGACAAGGCACAGGGTGCGTGCATGCATTACATTTTGCAGGGGGCGTACACTTTGGGCACTCAGTCCACAAAAGGTTAGCCATCACTGAACTAAAGAATGTTAAATGGATGTGCCGCTAGCCTTTTTGCTCAAGGCTGGAATGATATGCACACAGCAAGCCTAAAGAGAATGCAAATTGATGGAGAGAGGGATGCTGGAGCCTTTCTGAATCTGTTATGGGATTACATACAGCAAAACGATGGGACAGCCTTTTTGAGAATAAGAGTTCCATGACACAATTCAATAAATGAATGTTCACATCATTTACCAATATATTATTATTGATTATGTTCATGCTTTATTGATCAACTACTACCATGGTTCCCTGAAAATAGGACCTACTCCAAAAGTAAGTCCTAGCTTGATTTTTACACGTGTGCCCAATATAACCCCTCCCCCCAAAATAAGTCCTAATTAAGACCCCCACCAACTCCAGGATGCACAAGTAAAAATTAAGCTAGGGTGGGGCTGGAGCGATGAAGCTGACCTGTTGCTTACCTTCAGACAGTTTCAGCCAGGCCTCTCATAACAGATAACAGAGGCCTTCAGGAAAGCCTTGCCAGCCGAAGAAGTTCCTGAAGACAATGAAAAGGAGGCCGGGAGCAATGCTCGTAAGTGAAGTGGGTCAGTGGACGACATTCCCCCCCCCCCCAAGAAAAAGACCTGGTGCCTTTTTTGGTGGCAAAAAAATAAATAAGACATGGTCTTATTTTCAGGAAAACATGGTAAAATCTGAGAAGTATGGCTAAAGGCTAAAGAGGGAGCAGCCTTTCAATAGAGAAGCAGATCTGGTCTGTACTTTGTCTTGTAACTTGAATGGCTTTCCAATGGAATTTTAAGTTGTACCTTGTCTTTGTCCTTGCAGATCTTGTCGGTCATGCTTTATTCTTCAAAAAAAGAGTTAAACTCCATGTCTGAACAGAAGGACTTGGAATTCAATGAGCGAGATATTGAGCAAGCAGTAAATGAGTCTGTTGACACTTCTGATGCTGAGCAGAATAAGCTTGACCCTCTGGAGGGCTTGGATGAAACCACCAAAATATGCTTCCTGGTACTGTTTTTTAATGTGCACTGGATGGGGCGGGGAAAGTGCTTCAGTTGTTCTCAAAAGCACAGCGTGTAAGCTTGTGTTGCACTGTGTATGTTGTTTGAAGTTCTCTTGAGACAACAAGGGATCGAGACAAAGGCAGGCCTAAGAATACAAGCAGAAATTTCAGCTTAGTGTTTCACTTGGGTGAAGGCTGGTGTAGAAGTCAAGGAGTGCAGCCATACAACGTGTGTCCCTGAAGTTGTATTCTAATTCATCATCTCTGATTCAATGTTTAACTTCAGTTTGTCCCAAAATCTAGATTTAAAAAGTCATGTTAGCATGTTACAGTGGCAAAAATACAAGATCCAATTATTCAGTTTCATGGACTGTAGCCAACTTCAAACAGATACATGGTTTGCCTCCAAAGTGGACTCTAGTCTATGTAAAAAATAAATAAATCTTGAACAGATCTATTTATCTATTTCAGGTAATACTAGGTTTTTATTGTTTTTAATTCTTTGTTGTTTTCTGTGAAAGTAAATGTAATGAATTGACAGAAACTGCATTGACATCCCGACCCTTTGCACGCAGTTCTTACCTATCCAGCCAGTATAATGACTGTATGGGGGTGGGGCTAGGGTATTTGTGGTTTGTGGAAGCCTAACTTAGTAATTCAGATTCAGATGTTCACTCTACAATTGCAATACTTCCACAATGGTTTTTTTTTTTTTGAAAAAAAGTTTTATTGTGAAAATTTTTAGTACAGAAAGAAGAAATTTTTGAATTTGCATATATATAATATCACATCTTTTCAGATATTATTTAAGGTATAATTTTTACTTTTTACCAAGGTTAGGGTAAATGGGTTATTAAATGTTTAAATCCGCAGTGTG
>JANHFP010007088.1:151264-170582 GCA_032468135.1 Calamaria suluensis
CTGCAGCCAGAGTTTGTCTTGGCAACTATCCACTTTGTTTTTGGAAGTAAACCAACATTGAGAGAAAGAAGGCATTTTGGTTTTTGAAATAAAGACTGTTTGTTTATAAGTTCTTGCTTTTTCATTGATTGCTTCGAGCTGGGTCATCACAGTGTCTCTTTCTTCTCTTACTTTACTTTTCTTGTTTCATTACTCATCCCACCCACCTGTATTTTTTACTGATACCAAATTTAACAAACATTTATATTGTGAATCACTTTTGTGGTGGTCACTCCCCCCCCCTTCATCTTTCCTACAGATCCTACGGAAAGTGCTCCATGGATGCAGTGGGACCATGCTAGCAAAGATGGCACTAACAGCCTGCCAGTTCATGGAGGAGCCTGGGATGGCGGTCCAAGTGCGAGAGTCCAAGCATCCTTACAACAATAATACAAACTTTGAGGTACTATGCTTAGTAGTCTTGAGGCCAGGTGAGCAAAATGTCAGTCATGCTTGCATTGGCAGTTGACAGTTCCAAATGAAAAAAGATCACCCGCATTGTTCCATTTTATCAAAAAAGGTGGCTATGGTCAACCCAATTAGATGCCTTACTGTAGACTAGGGACAAGGCTACTGAAGAAGAAATGGCGGGATGAAGACAGTTCCGCAAAAAGCGAAGCCGATGACTGAAGTGAAATGAAGAGCTGGAAAATAGACTCGCTCTTTGATCATTCATCTCCAGACAAGGAGAAGGCCTGAGGTCACTCACAAATGCTGCAGACTGTTGTTCCTCACAAGGAGACTGTGAGAATGCAGTCTCTGGCAGGTTTAGAGCTCTCTGGGAGAGGAGGGAATGGCCTTTTTTGCTCAAACTGTGGTTGTCACCTTTAAAAAGGACCCTGGGTTTGTATGCTTCTTTTTCTAAGCACTTTTGGAAATTACTTACTAACTGCTTTTCAGCTGTTAGGAACTTTTGGATCAACAAGTTTTATAGCACCAGGTGAGTTTTCCTTAATCCTCAGTGAAAGAGGTTTTAAATACACATTTATATTTATATTTTATCACACTTATATACCGCCCCTCTCCGTAGACTCGGGGCGGTTTACAGCCAAACTAAAACCATAACAAACAAATTCAATTTAAAATCTAAAATCATTACAAAAGGCTGACATTAAAACATTTAATGTCATTTAAGGGTTTTAAAAAATTTAAGGGTTTTAAAAAATGGATTGGAATAAACAACAAAAGGATGACTAAAATTTTGATTTTGGAAAGTTACAAATGGGTTAAGGATCCAGATAAGATATTTTAATCTTACCTTGAAATAAGATTTTGATATTGATTGTAAGGAGTCTTTCCTACTAGGAAATTGTTTTTTTTAATTCTTAAAAACATTATAATAAAATAAAAAATAAAAAATTAGACTAGAAGGAAGTAAAGATTATAATTAAAGGAGAAAATATTTAAATTTGATCCTGACAAGACTGAGACTGATTTGAAAGTAAATTTTAAAATGTCAGGCAATAAGAATGACAGAGAAAGATTGTTACATTGGACATGCAAAAGAATCCAACTGATGATTCAATCATTGAAAGGAATATACAAATAACAAATCAAGAATGACCTGGATAATTTTCTGTATTTGATTTTAAATACAGACTTATTAAAGCTTTGAATAATTTTGTGAGAAACAACAAAAAAATGAAAAGAAATCAAGTTCTGGGACATTATTTGAAAGGACTAAAGATCAAGATTGTTAGGAGAAAAAGCAAAGACTATACAGTGTTTTGATCAAGGGTTGCCAGAAATAACATATTATTTCTGGTAACCCTTAATGGACTTTTACTGACCTCCGGATAGAAAAGATGAGGCTTTAAGGATTTATTTATACATAAGAGATGGAATATGGGAAGTGATTATTTGCGTTTTAAAAGAAGATGATAAGTTGCTAGAATTATTTGACAAAGTTCATCATAGCCACTTCCTTGATAAAAGGAAACAATAGGTAGGGGTGGCCCCACTATCAGATGAGTTTACAGTTCGTTGAATAAGTGTACAATACATGGCCCTTAATGAATCTATGTCTACAAGGAAGGAAGTATCTCAGTAGTCTGCCTTAGGCCCAGTGCTCTTCAACACTGAGGTAGAAGGGATACTCATCAGATTTGCAGATGATACAAAAATGGGATAAATTGCTAATTCCTCAGAAGACAGGTTCTAGGTTCAAAAGGATTTTGATAGACTTGAACATTTATCTTTTATTCATTTTGTATGTATTAAAATTTTACACCATCCATCTCCCCTAGAAGATGACTCTAAGTCAGTGGTCCTCAATCTTTCCAATTTGGTGGACCAGCCGGGGGAAGGGGGGCAGGCAGAAGAGATGCTTTTGTGTGAGTAGCAGGCGTGCACATGAGCACGTGCAACTCCATTTGTGCAAGCAATTCATTTAATTCGAAGATCAGGAGGACTGTCAGAAAAAGGAGCAGGATAGCATCTGAGCTTTGGTGTGAGGTTAAAAACAGCAAAGAAACGTTGAAAGAATGGTGAAATAATTCATTTTATTTATTCAAAAATGTCTGATTATGCTTCAAAAGTGACTCTGTAGGTAAGAATTGAAATGCTTTAACCTTCAGCTTTTGGTGAGGTGGTTAGATAGACCCATGCAACTTTACCTAGGGCCAAATGGTTTTGCTGGGCTGCAGGTTCCAATCATAATAAACAGTTTTTAATTCTCCTTGCATCAGAGGCATGAAACTATCAAACCTCCACTGTTATTTCCCCTTTTTTGAGATGGAGGATTCTAGCAGGTTTTCTTTAGTCATTTTGGTTGATTGGCTTCTACCCATTTGGGTCATGTTGGTATGTGATTGTGGAATGCCACTATTATTCATGCGTTCTTTTATCCACAGGATAAGGTTCATATCCCTGGTGCTATCTACCTCTCAGTCAAATTTGACTCTCAGTGTAATACCGAAGAGGGATGTGATGAGTTGCTCATAGCCAGCAGCTGTGACTTCATCCATGATCGACATACATTCAGTGGGCCTCCACACAAATGGACTGATTTTGAACTTCCAGGTAAACGACAAAAGATTTCTTCAGGAAACCAATTATCCCCTATTTGTCAGAAATAAGAGCATAACAGAATAACAAAGTTGGAAGACACCTTGGAGGTCTTCTAGTCCAACCCCCTACTCAAGCAGGAGACCCTATACCATTCCAGACAAGTAGCTGTCCAGTCTCTTCTTAAAAACCTCCAGTGATGGAGCACGGACCACTTCTGGAGGCAAGCCATTCCACTGGTTAATTGTTCTCACTGTTTGGAAATTTTTTCCTTTGTTCTAAGTTGCTTCTCTCTTTGATTAGTTTCCATCCATTGTTTCTTGTCTTGCCTTTTGGTGCTTTGGAAAATAAGTACCCAGTGTTTTGGGCCCAGAGGACATATTTTGAAATTTTGAAAGGATGTTATGACAATTTTTAGAAAATGGCTACTACAGTGGACATACACAGGCAAAAACATTCACATATCAAATATTAATTGATGAGATTATTTATTGCCACCTCTCTAAAAGCTCCCAGATATTCTCAACTATCACAACCAACCTTTGTGTTTTGAGAAGCAAGTGGACAGCCTTTCAGACAAAATACTAAGTAGTATACACTCACTGCCTGTAATTTCCAACAGTGCCTCTGAAATGCTCGTCAGAACTCAAAGCCATATTTAGGAATTAGATCTATATTTTTGCCAGAAATGTCCGGTTTGGGGCAAAAAGAAAGAAGAAGCCCTGTTTGATGTACACCATTCTACAGTTTGGAATACCTCTCTATTCCCTTGCTTGTTTGCAGATTGGAAAGAGCCTTATGAATGAATTCTCCTTGTCCTTTACTTTTTTCTTTATAACATTATTTCCATACTAGTGCTAGTCTGAATTCTATCATGATAAGATGGGGATCTTGATAAAGTCTGTCTTTATAAGTGCAGAAGGCTTGCTGTTTTCTTTGTTTTATTTAAAAATGCCTTTTTACTGCATCTCTGTAAACCAAGGGACAATTGTGTTTTTTAATTTTTTACAAAATATTCCTGCCCCTGCCTTAGCTGTTACTAGATGCTATGGCGCCTATTAAATGGCTCAAATGGCTGATTTGAGTGTGTGTTTTCGCCAAGTTGGAGGGGTGTCCCCCCCCATTGTGTTTTTATTTGCCTGTATGTTTCCTAGGGTCACTGTGAGTGAGTAGGCAGCTATATGTGAGCAATTAGGTGCTAAGAGCCACGGTGGTACAGTGGTTAGAATACAGTACTGCAAGTTCTGCTGACTGCCGGCTGCCTGCAATTTGGCAGTTCAAACCTCACCAGACTCAAGGTTAACTCAGCCTCCCATGCTTCCAAGGTGGGTAAAATGAGAAGCCAGATTGTTGGGGGCAATTGGCTGGCTCTGTAAACCGCTTAGAGCAGGGGGTTTCAACCTTGGCAACTATAAGCCTGGAGGACCTCAACTCCTCCAGGCTTAAAGTTGCCGAGGTTGAAAACCCCTGCCTTACAGGGCTGTAAAAGCACTGTGAGTGCTATTGCCATATACATTTTCTAAAATAAATATATACAAATAAATAAATCTTGATTATTAATTTTAAACCCATCATCTTTATTAATTCCAATAAATTGTGTGTGTGTCATTTTTAATACAAATTCTTATGAAAACTACAAATAGCAAAAATAGTTAAAGAGGCGAGTCTCCCTCCTGCAGGGAGGAGTAGTGAAAGAATAAAGGGAAGCCTTGTCAAGCAGGTCGCTTCAGGCTGTGTGAGATAACCTCTCCTCCTCCTTTGACAGGAGATACCCTATACTACCGCTTCACCACTGACATGAGCAATACTGAGTGGGGTTACAAGTTTACAGTAACTGCTGGTCACCTGGGGAGATTCCAAACAGGTCAGTACTGCTTAAGCCGCACCTTGTATTATTGCTAAGAGGGATACTAAATAAAATAATAAATGTGTACATTGAAGATCTAATTCAGTCTCCTTTCAGCAACATTGAGGGTGACCGTCCAACGCCTCTAGATAGGGGTAGTCAGAGTGCTGCCCTAAACAAATAAGAATAATTGTATTGCCTATCTCGATTATTTTAACCTTATGAAACCATTTTTCTAGTCTCCTGTATGCTTTTCCTTAAGCTCTGTAGGCTACCTCAGTTATGAACTTTTCTACCGATAAGAATATAGGACTAATTAAAGAGAATACGGGGATTTAAAAAAAACATGGAAAATGCAGTGTGCTTATATTGAATTTCAGGCTTTGAGATCTTGAAACAAATGCTGTCAGAGGAAAAGGTCATTCCTCATATTCCACTTGTGAAAGTTTGGGAGTGGCAGGTGGGCGTGGCCTGCAGGCAAATTGGACACCAGCGATTGAAAGCCATCCACTTGCTCTTGAAGATCATACAGTGCAGCAGTGAGAGGTACACTTTCTGTTCCCACCTTTGTTTTTCCCAAGGGAGTTCCTAGATCTTGTGTTTTTGCAGGAAACGCACAATCTACACTACCTCTGTATATCGTGTCATCTTATGATTTTTGAGGGCTGTATTTTCATTTTAAACCCTTCGTTCAAATTGGAATTGAGTGTTTAAAAAGGTGAGCTCTCTCAGTTCCAAATTGTAAATGGAAGAAATAGTTTTGGCTCACAAGTGGTTACTTTTTCATACTTCTTTCTTCATAAATATTGACCTGTTTGTTTTTCCAATGAATCAAATGGTAACCCTTCCCAACTACTCTCAAGGTAGCACTTACTTTATTTTCTTCAGCCTCTACAGCAGAGGTGTCCAACTTGGCAAGTTTAAGACTTATGGACTTCAACTCCCAGAATTCCTCACTAGCATGGCTGGCTGGGGAATTCTTGAAGTTGAAGCCCACAAACCTTAAAGTTGGTAAGGATGGACATCCCTGCTCTAAAAGGGATAGTCTCTTATCCCAGTTGTTGCCTTGCCTTGCCCCAGAGACAACAGTGAACTCTACAGGCTATTAATGGAACCAGAACAGTCAGAACTTTCCCCCACTCTTCTGTTCCTTTTTCCTTTAAATTAAGACAGGTGCCATGGTCAGCAGCCTCATGTAACTTATTCTCTCGAAGATCACTGCAGTGGCTGAGGCCAAGCATGGAGACTGGGCCTAGTGGTGCAGCAGTATTCCCCCACCCTCTGATCTCACCGTGGTATTCATTTCTATATTTCCCCAAAAAGAAAGAAGGAAACATTGCCTTGGGTTGCCAGCTGGCACAAGTCACAAGCCCTTTGGGGGCAGAGTGAACTATCGCCAGTCCGCAGCTCAGACTGAGATCCCCCACCACAGTAGGCAAGCACCATTCTGCCACACCCGTAGGTGGCTTCTTGTCTGCATCCCAAGGAGAGACTTACATTCGCTATCTCAACTATCATCTGGTCAGATGCAGAACCAGATAGCAAGGAGCAAAGAAGTAGAATTATCCTTAGTTAAGGAACATGGCCAGTAATTAATCCCCAGGACCAGTAGACTCAGTCAGAAAGCAGGGTGTTTTGTTTTGTTTTTTTCGACTATTCAGGAGCATCTAGTCATCAGTAGGCTTGAAAGACTCAAATATCATTTGGCCGTAGAGGTTCTAGACAGAAAAATAGGCAGGCACCTCAGGATTCCATCCCTATTTGCAGCCAGTTGTGTGTGGTTTTCACACCTCAGTGTCTTGTTTTTTCGGCACCCCTTTTTCTTTCGCATTCGAAAGTACTTATTTCCTTCAAGAGGCAGCCTTGAGCCCTGCCTGCATAGCGAGCCAGGAGAAGATGCCTGCTATCAATTGCCGCAGCGCCATTGTGGAAAATGAACATTTTACATTGTTGCTTTTTAGTGTGGTTGTGTGTAAAGCTAATGCTTGGATTCGTAAGAACTGTGGGGATAAAATGGCATTCAAAATAGTAATGTGTGAAATTGTTACGCGTACATAAAAGGCCAGTTAGTGGTCACACCATTTGCAGGGCGCTGTCTTTCATCCGAATCCTAACACACCTTTTTTTCCCCCCGCCTAGGGACTGTGATCTCACTTTGCTGAAGCCACTGTGGCATCTTTTCAGCCACATGGAAAAAAACATGAAGTATGATGTGACTAAGCCAGGGGTCCTTCTTCCACTCCACCGGGCACTCACAGAACTTTTCTTGGTTGCTGAGAGCAGAGTTAGTGTAAGTCATTGGCTTTCCTTTGTTTCGCAGACCACAAATGTGGGTTCCTATGTTGCACTTATGAGCCTCACTTTTTCTGTTTGCAGGAACTGGGCTCTCTGCAGGATTACTTGCTTGCCTTAAATTCGGAAGACCATCTCTACCACTGTACATCCCAGGTAGGACAAGCCTGTCCCTTCAGTTCTGAAGCTCCTCCGTGGAGTCCCTGGAAGAGTTGAAATAAATTTGAAATAGGAAGAGGTGTGAAGTCCTTTGGAAGGACTAAATTGGCATCAGGCCAATGAAACCAGAGACACTGCTCCCAAAATTACTGTAGGAAGAAAAATCTAGTGATTATTATCTTCTAAATCTGCTTTCTCTTACTGGAGAAAGCTGGCTTTGAAATTCAAATTAACATGCTGAATTGAACCTGACAAAAACTTAACAGCCGATGGCATTTCTCAATAGTAAATGCAATGTGCTTTTAACCGTCTTTCTGCTTTTAATTGTTTTTTGTTTATTTGTTTGTTTGTTTTAACAGGCCCTGAAAAACATTGCTGCTATTAGTCTTGCCATTAACTATCCCAACAAATCAACAAGTCCCTGGAATGTCTAGGAATGTCTTCTGCTGCTCATAATAACTTAGTTCTTGTCCAGAGGAACCTTGGTGCCGGCGTTTTCGCTCAAGTCGACAAATGAGAGAAAGGCAGAGGCCCCTCCTGCTTCAGTGTACGTGCACTCTGCAGCCAGCCAACCTTTCTTCCTCCCCAACGTAGATTCTGTAAGAGCAGAAGTGCACATCTGGGGAAATGGGGAGAATTCCCTGGAGCACTTCTGGTGCCATCAAGAGTTGTGTACGCACTTCATATCTTTGGAACAGTATTTGCCCTCTGAATCTTGGAAGAAAAAAAGGCAGGGAAGAGGGGATGACGTTCCCCCAAAGAAGGAGAACTCAGGTCATCGTCTGGCAGTCATCGCATCCTTTGGTCATCCTGGGCACACCCTCTCCCCAGAAGGCTAATGAGCGAATGAACTGGAATTAGCAAGTAGCAACCTGTAAATGCCTGATGGGTGGATGGAAGAAGCAAGATGTTTAAGAGGGTTTTAGGCTACAGCATGGCAGAAAACTGAATTGCTGCCTTAGCACCCGTTTTTCTTTTGAGACATGAGCCCCTTTCCTAGAAAAGGGTCAGCTTCCAGGATCCAGATCATTTCCTACAAATGAGCAAAAAGAAAGAAAGAATGTATTTCCTGGGAAGAGCAGGGTAGATTTTGTGGGCAGTTATGGAATGATAGTGTTGGAGTCCCAACTCTTGGAGATGTCATACAATAAAAATTCCCAAGACCTGGAATTTACAGTATTTGCTCATAAGAAGGCAAGAGAAAGGAATGACTCCACCATGCCCAATAAGATCACATTAAGAAGAGAAGGGGGAGTGCAACTGGTTTTTTTTCCCTCCACAAGATCCTAGGAATACTGTGATGTAAAGAAAGTGAACTCTTCATCTTGCTTTTCGCAACAATAACCCCAGAGCTCCTTCTGAATTGGGAAGACATAAAATCTCAACCATGAAATACATAGGCTTTCATTTCTCACCTCAGCAGGGAAAGTAGCAGTGCAGGGTAGGGGAAATTTTGTTGTTTTTGTCCTCTCCCAGGAAAAGTGCATGGAAAGCTAGGTGCTTCTATGTGGGAACCATATATTGCCAGCTGTATATTTATATTCTTATCAAGCTTGCCAGTCATCAGTTGTGCTTTGGTATGTCTGTCAGGATTTTCAGAATCCAGAGGATAATGCACCTGGAGGATCTGAACATTGTTGATAGCAAATCAGTGGAGGGAAACACATCAAATATATTGTTCCTACTGAAGCAGTACAAAAAAAAAGAAACCAGTGTTTTCTTTATAAAATATATTTTTAAAAAGTGGTTGATCTTTGAAAGTGGAAGAAAGATTCAATGTTTTCTCAATCTTAGCAACTTTCAGACGTTTAGACTTCCAACTCCCAGATTCTGGGAGTTGAAGTCCACACATCTTAACAATTGCTAAGGTTGCAAAACCCCAGGCTACATATAACTGCTGAAGATGATGCTGGGTGATTGCATATTGGTCTTCGTGATTGTGCCAAGGGGCTGGAGCTCTCCTGGCTTAAGCAATACACTATAGGAAAAGTGGAGACTGCTTGACTGTTTACAGTAGCAAGTGTCAATCAACGTTTAAAAAAACACAAAACCCTCCAACTCTCTTCTCTCTCATCTCTCTTCAAGAGCAGAAGCCATAACCAGCACAATCAGCTTTTGGCCAGGATGCATTCTCTCGCACAATCAGATTTTCTATCCATCACAGGAGATGATCCCTGTTGTAGCAAAGATATCTATTGTCTTCCGAGCTGTATGTCGAGACAAGCTATGGATCGGATGCAGCCAGATGGGAAGTATTGTCTGAAGGAGGCCATTTCAGTGATCATTGTATCCAAAGAAGCCAAAAATCCATTTTGAGAGCAATGTTGCTCCTAAGAAAAAGAAAAAGTCCATCACAATTAAGCCAGGATCTTTTGATGGATAGCTTGTTGAAAGGGAAAAAGGAACTCCTGTGACAACTGGAGTCTCGGCTTATTTTTCCTCTCTCCTCTAAAATGAACTCTGCAAATTTTGTTCATGGGACATAGCATGACCCCGAGACCCATAATCAACAGCGTCATGGTTTCAATTTCTCCCGTTTCTGTTTCGGCCTATAATGTGTCTCTTTCTACATAATCATATGAATATTGAAGAGAAAGGAACTGTTATACCTTGTAAAATTGCTTTTCCTATGACCAATAAGAATTTTGAAGCTAGAAAAGATTGAATCCATCTTTTGTTCTAACCCAGAGGTTCCCAAACTTGTGAGCTTTAAAACTTGTGGACTTCAACTTCCAGAATTCTGGGAGTTGAAGTCCACAATTCTTAAAGCTGCCAAGTTTGGGAACCTCTGTTCTAACCTCTGTACAAGGAATTTACCGGGTCACCGCTGAGCATGAACATAAATCATTGCCTTACATTGATTGCTCTCTTCATTTATTTTTCTCACAGGGAAGAATTATGGCCTTTGCTTTAGCTAGCGTGAAAGATGCACATTAGGCATTGAATTTAAGACAGTTAACAAACATTGCAGTTCATTATCTGTAGTAGTTTCACATGAATTGAAAACCTGAGATTTGAAGGGTGAATGGGGAGAACACAAGAAACGTGCCTACAAGTGATTCATTGTGTATCTTAAATTGCATCCAACATATCGAGAGACTTACCATCCTGATGCAACTTTATTTTCCCAACACAAAACTTAAATGTTAGCAGTCATTAATTTTCTTACATGCTTATTTTTTTGGGTGGGTGGGAGGGGAGGGGGGTTCAGAAAAAATATTATTTTGATTGGGGGGGAGGATAGTCTGTTTTGGTTTAACATAATTAAAATCAACTTCTTAGATTTATTCCTGTTTGGCTTAATATGTATTTAAAAAGAAGTTATAAATGCGATGAATATATACAAATGAAAAGATATATTGTAAAAAATTATATTAAAAATGGAAGTACCAAATATGTGACTGATCATTATGTAAACGTATTTGTTGACAATCAACAAAAGTGTTTGAACTGTAGGAATTTCAAATAAATGTTTTTGGACTACCAGAGCTTCTGAGTATAGCATCCTTCTCCAAACTGACGCCTTCTGGTGTGTTGAATTAGCGGTACCTTCCCCATTCAATGTGATGGGAAGGTATATCTCAACATATTTAGACGGCATCAGGATTGGAAAGGTTAGTCTATAGAGCACTGCTTTATTCTTTCATTCTCCTCTAGCACTGACAGATTCTGAGAAGCAACTTAGAACTAAGGAGAAAATTCCTGACAGAACAATTAATCCGTGGAACAACTTGCCACCAGAAGTTGTGAATGCTCCAACACTGGATGTTTTTAAGAAGATGTTGGATAACCATTTGGCTAAAGAGGTGTAGGTTTTCCTACCTGGGCAGGGGGTTGGACTAGATGACCTCCAAGGTCCCTTCCAACTCTTACGCTATTCTATTTCAGTGCCCTCCAGTGTGTTAGGACTAGAATTCCCATCCAGAATTTCCAACTACTCTAGTTTGGCTGGCCGGGGTATTCTGGGAATTGAAGTCCGCACACCTGAAGGTCTGCCAAGGTTGAGAAACACTGCTAAAGATGATCCACCAGTTCACTTTCCCACTTTTCATGTATATTCTTTGTGTAGTATGAAACAGGCTGATGGTCACTTCCGCGGTTTTGGTTGTCAGACAAGGCTTATGAATTATTTTGATTCCAGGACCTGATGCCCTGCTATGCCACATCCTCATGGTTGGAGGAAGGGGCTTTCCTGGGAGATATAAACAAAGAACACCATGAAGGTATTCCAAGAATATGGTGTATATAATTCCAGCAGGATCACTGAAAGCCTGAAGGTGATCCCAGCTGCCCAGTTAAAGCAAGTAGGCACATATATCTGATGAGAGCAGTATTATAGGAAGACGCTGAAGGCAAGTGATCACTTTAGTAACAAATCGTTTTGTTTAGCATGCTGCATGGGAGAAAGCAACGTAAACTCTTCTTGCACTTTTACCAAGAAAGGCAGGTGGACAGACGATATAAAGCGGCTAATGCCAGATGATAAGACTTTTCAGGTCACGTGGCAGTATTGCTACTGAGGAAGAACTGAATCTTTTTACTAGTGGTGTATGACACGGCTGGATTAAAAACCTTTGAGGCTTGTGAGGTTGGCACACACAAAAAAGAAAAAAAGCTGCAGACTTACATGGCAACATGGAAAATAAGAAAGCTGGACATGGGAAATCTCAACACATTGAGAGATTAAAGGAACCAACTACACAGTAACATCTTGGGTGTCAGAAAAATTGAAATGAACTAGAATAGGAAACTTTCAGTCAGTAGGTCATACTGTTTACTCGGGACATAGAAACCAGAAATTGTGTTGTTTTTCCAGAGAAAAAACAGTACTTGGATTCAATGCAGTCAGTCAGGGAGACAACATCAATGAGAAATGCCAATCAATCAAATGCCAGTCAATAACAGAGCATTTCTCAACCTTTTGAACTTTTAAGATTAGTGAACTTCAATTCCCAGAATCCTCTAACCAGCATGGGTGGGTGGAGAATTCTGGGACTTGAAGACACAAATCACCACAAAGTTCACAATCCTGAGAAACCCTGCTTCAGTAGGATTATTATCCAGGTTTATGCTCTCAACAGATGCAGAACAGGAGGCTGACAAATTTCATAGTCATTTGTAATCTAAAATGCAAGCAGGAGGTGCAGTGATAGTTGGAGGCTGGAATGCTGAAATGGGACAATGTGGACTAAGTAACAGAAATGAAGCAAGATAATGTCTACTTCAGGCAATCCAATAATTTCTTCATTACTGATGGGCATTTTTCAAACAACATGGACATCCCCAGATGAAGCACACAGAATCAGACTGACTATATTGATAACAAGGACAGGGAAGTGCTCAGTTAATTGGGCTGACTGGAATGGATCATTTATTTATTTATTTATTTTGTCGATTACGTATTTGGTAATATATATATAAGTATAAGAATGAATTGGATATAAACTTGAATACAAATAAAGAGAAACATTAGGACAGGAACTCCTGATATGCATTTTCCAAATCAAACTGAAGCCAAAGAACAAAGCCTGTGAGTTTCCACAATAAGATCTTGAGTGTTATTATGTTCATCGTTTTCAAAGAGAAACTGTGAATCACTTTGAAATCCTGATCCTCATTGATAGGGAACCAAGATAGGAAAAAGTGTCTGCCAAAGATCAGGAAAAAGAAATGTTGGATATCAGAACAAACAGTGGAAAGTGCAAAGAAGAGAAGCCAAAGCCAAAAAAGATAAAAGATCTCAGGAAGGAACCTAACAAAGAATTTTCAGAGAACTGCTAGAGGAGGCAAGAAGCAGTATTATAATTAAATTGTAAAGATATCAAAGATGAAAACAAACACAGAAAAAAGAGAGTTTTCCAAAACATCTCCAGTTTCAGAAGCACAGAATCAGAGCTGGAAAGGACATTGGAGGTCTCCTGGTCCAACCCCCTACCCAAGGTACGATTCTGTATACCACACCTGACAAATAATTGGACAATATTTTCCTTTAAAAACTCCAGCAGTGGAGCATCAGCAATATCAGTAACCTGTACTACGCTGATGACATTACTTGGATTAACTGAAAAAGCAAGTGATCTGCAAGTCCTAATAATGAAAGTCAATGGGCACAATGAAAAAATAGAGCTGAGGGTAAGTATGAAGACAATCAAATTAATAATGATAAGTCAAGCCATTAAAATGAGGGGTCCTTGGTGCTCTCTGAGCTTGCTTGTTTTTTGCAGACATTTCATTATCCAAAATAATATCAAACCAGAAATGATGATGTCACCTAGTTTGGATAATGAAATGTCTGCAACAAAACAAGCAAGCTCAGAGAGCTCCAAGGATCCCTCATTTCAACCCTGAGTTACAATTATTCTCCTTTATTTTATTTTATTTTAATTTAATTTTAAAAAAAATAATATTTATTGAATTTTACACATTAAAATACCCATATTTACACATCAAATCTTTATAGTATTAGTATTAATTTCATAACTTGTGTTAATATGGAAACTTAACAGAAAACAAGAAAGCAAAAAAAAACCAAACACAACAAACATGTAACGATCACAAAACAAACATATAATACATTGCAAACAAAATCCCTCTCGTTCTTATAGTTAAGTATTTGTTGTGTCAGGGAAAATTAACATTATAGTTAGTTATTCAGTTTGAGTATTAAATCTCACAACCGTAATACTGTAACTAAATAATGAAACAGGGAAGACCTCTGCTTCAGCAATGGCAAACAGAGAAACAACATGCACTACAAAAGGTCTCTGCCTTAGACTCCCTGGGAGAATGCTAGCAATATGGCTCATAGCAGTGCATACATTCCTAGTGCCAACCTCCAACACACCAAGGAATTTGCTATGTTGGATCCAGCTGCTTTTTTGCCAGCAGGAGATTCCCCTCAGTGACATTTAACTCAGCACTGCAGCCTGTGGAAAGTGGAATGAATGCTAATGTGCATAGATCTTTACAGTTCTTAGTAGCACCTCCCTCACTGTTCCTGGGCAGATTTAAAAGGGGGGGGGGGGAGGTTGTCTTGGAAACTAGAAAAGAAATGGACAAATATCATATTGTCTTCTGCTTCTCCTGTGGAATTCTGCATGGAATCAGAAGCTCTCAGGCCACTGAGTCTGATCCATCCTCTTGAGTGAAGTCTCAGACTTGGATGGTAAGTGATGCTGATGTTTGAATAGGCCTTGGATAATTGAAAAAAACAAAAACATTATGTCATGGTAGGTATTTTTTATGTACTAAAAGTGAGTCTACTTAATTGTTAAAATATACCATATGTTTAATGTGTCACTGATTGGTGATATGTTAGTAAACACTTAAAAGAATTGTATGCACAGTACAGGAATTAGTCTTACCTACATTTTTTTACACCTAACCATTACTGTTATGTCTTATATCTGTAAGCATTAAGCTTGTTGTAATTAAGAAGACCTGTGTCCTGAATCATGTTACTTCTGATATGCTAGGCAACTAGAGCTTTGAAATGTAAATATAGGTATAGGGTGAGGAATATCGGTATATATGTTAATTGAAATAAAATACCACATTTTCATACTTTTATAAATGCCATGATGTACATTTGATTCTCTGAGGGTTTTCTGATTCACTTCGCCTGTTTTAAATTTTTAATCCATGGAAATATAAATAGGCGGCTGCTGCTGCTGCTGCTTCTGCCATTGTATTTAGGGATTGATTCTTGCCAAGCAATGCAGTTTTATGAACATTCACAAATTTACTGTTTAACTATCTGTTGCAGCATTCTTTAACACCTCCTAGCAGTGCTAGCAGGTTTGGCTAAAGTTGTCAGCTGTCTTGAAGACAGCAGGCTTTGAAGCATTTCTCTCCTAAAAGTAGATGGGACAACTATCAGTATAGTGAACCTTTATTTGTAAATTGCTTTTTTAACAGAATGTCATAGAGTAGATATTTTTATCATTACACTTTTGTGTAGTTCTTTACTGATATCATTCTTAGACTTTGTGTTATGTAGCTCCATTCTGCCTGAATTTCACCTGAGCTTGTTTTGTTTTTAATGATTTACCACACAGGTCTATTGATATTTCAAAGGAGAATAACTTGGTGATGGAGCATTCTCAGTGACTGATGGACTCAAAAGAAGAAAGGTAATTCTACACTTCACTCACAGAAGTTTTATAACTCATAACATGAACCAGGGTGATGGTAGTTGTTAAAATGCAGTACTCCAGGCTACTCCTATTGCCTGCCAACAGTTTGAATCTCACTGGCTCAGTCTTCCAGCCTTTCAAGGTCAGTAAAATAAGTACCCAGATTGTTTGGGGCAATATATTGACTCTGCAAACCATTTAGAGGGGGCTGGAAAGCACTGTGAAGCTGTCTAAGTGCTTATTGCTATCGCTATTGCTATAACTACCATTGGAATTACATTCTGTAAATATCCAACTATCTGAGGTGCAGAACTATGAGATTCTTTTATTATTCCTTACTGGTTTACATATGTATGTGTTTGGCTGAATGAGTACTGAAATATTTTTTTCCTGAGTAATAAATTTAAATTTTGTTGCTAATAAAACTAATAACTTAATATTAGTTAATGTATTAATATATGTGATTTTTAAAATTATAGATTATTATTTCAGATCAGAGGACAGGATTGTTAGAATTGGAGACAAACGATATATATCAAAGAAATATAAGCTATAGAATTTAAATGAATGAATAAATACATACACCCAAACAGGAAGGAGAACAGTAGGATATTTTTTAAAATAGAAAGCTTTAATTTTTTTTTACTCATGCTCTGCTTCATCAAATTTATTTTCAAAATAATATTCTGTTAGCTTATTGGTAAGTTACTTCTGTACGAGATAGGTAGCAAACCAATTTCATAAATAAGTTGAGGATATAGAAAATGGCTTGCCTGCCCTGGATGTTTAGGACTGAGTAGGGATTTGAGCCTGAAATTCCTCACCTGCCTTGTGGGACATCTACCCCCACAAGTTTTCATATTCTATTAGTACAAATGTCAGAGACCTTAGGAACAAGTATTCTAGATATCTTAATTTTTTTCTAAGATTTTGTAAATGTGTCCTTAGATTGTCTTAAACTTTTTTCCAGTATCATAAAATTGAGAACCCAACTGCTTTTGGGGGTAGGTTTGCATCTAAGGAAAGAAATTCAAAACACGTATGACATGTGCGATACATATACTGGTATCAATTCTGATGTACCTGGATTTTACATGTGTCACTGTTTCATATTTATGCTAGCTTAGCAGCCCAGGAAGGAGCAAGAGAGAGAGGCCTGGTCTATGTGTGGCAAGCTGGTTCCTGTGGTCCTACCCCCGAAAGACTTCCCGGTTGGAGTGGAAAAAGAGTGTTGCAGGCAGCACTTGGAGAAAACCACGGTGTACTTTTGTCTGATGGTATGGACGTTGGGTTTTAAAAGAAACATTTGCTTTTAGAGGAAAATGGCCAGTTTTAAATTTCTACCAAGATAAATTTTCAACTAGCTATATTTGAAAAAGTTTTAATTTGATATTCAAAACGTTAGTTCATTTACACAAGGTTCTAATGTCTGCACTTGTATCTCTATTCTTAATTGGCCAAGTCAGAAATATATTAATACCTTCTTTTTAAAAAATAAGGTTTAATTTTCATACTACAGTGCTCTCATAGATTCCTTGTTGCATAAAGTGTATAGTATGTTGGAATGTGATAAAACACAGCTTTATTTCTATGTTTATTTTGTTTACTGATAGGATCTTGATTTGTGGGCAGTTTTGTTCCTATAGGTTTGTCTTCTTAAATTTTGAATAACTAACTCATCATCCAATTATGGAGCTGTTGCACCATATGTTCAAGATGTGTTACCTCTTAATTCTTTTTCCCCCCTCAAACTGTTATGTAATGAAGTTAATTTGAATAGCTTTCATTTGTTTCAGATGGCAAAGTCTATAGTTTTGGAAAACTTCCTTGGAGAACTGGGCTAGAAGAGTCTTTTATTAATTGTCCGACACTGGAAAAAGCTTTGAGTGGACAACATGTTGTTACAGTGGCAGCTGGCAGCTTTCACAGTGGAGCAGTAACTGAAGGAGGAGTGGTATATATGTGGGGGGAGAATTCTGCTGGTCAGTGTGCTGTGGCCAATCAAACTACTGTGTCAGAACCCACCTCCATCAGCATTTCTGATGGCGAAGCTGGACCTTTCTTGCCAATTCGGATTTTGCAATTGACATGTGGAGAGGAGCACACCTTGGCACTCTCACAAAGTAGAGAGATATGGGCATGGGGAAGTGGCTGTCAACTAGGCCTTATAACCAATACTTTTCCAGTGACCAAACCACAAAAAGTTGAATATCTGGCAGGGCGTGTGGTGCTTCAGATTGCTTGTGGGACCCATCACAGCTTGGCCCTGGTTCAGTGCCTCCCCAGTCAAGACTTAAAACCTCTCCCAGAGAGATGCAATCACTGCAGCCAACTTCTCATTACCATGACTGATAAAGAGGACCACGTCATCATCTCTGATAGCCACTGCTGTCCATTGGGTGTTGTACTGACTGAGTCTCAGTCTGAGAATCACATGTCTTGTTCATCACTAGAAACTTTGGAAAGAAAGAGTTTAGCAAGCAGTCAATGTGAGGATTGCCAAAAAAACATTTCAGAAGATCAAATGTTGCCTGGGACAGAGTATGATGTAGCAAGTATATTTTCGAGCAACGATGGACAGGAAGATAGTGGCATTTCTAGTCCAGGAAAGCCTTTGATCACTGACAAAACAGCAGTAAAGCAACACTTGACAAGCCTTTCAGATAATTCATTAAATGAAAGCATGGAGCAGCAAATCAGCTCTCAACCTGAACAGGTATCTATCTGCATTTATTTGGCCATACTTTTCTTCCTTTCTATGTTATGTGCATGCAAAAATCTTAAAACTTCTCATAAAAGCTCAAGGTCAAAATAATTTCACCTAAGGGGTGCTTGGTATTCTCTGGTTGTTTTCTTGCAGACATTTCATTACCTAGTGAGCTGTGGTGGATAGCACAGTTATAATTACCATGCTTCCCCAGCTTTGGGTAAAACCTTATCCGAAAATTCCTAACCATGTTTGAGTAGTTTATTGGAATAATCTCAATGCTTTTATGATTCTTTTATTACAATCTAAGTATTAGAATAGAAAGTTTCATAGGATTATATTCATTTACCATAGCTTTGTTGTAAAACATTGACTGGGCTGTTAATAGCTTAGTTTAAGCTTTTTAAGTTATAAGCAAAACCTAGTTTTAGTACTGTAAATGGAATCTTTCCTCTCTTCACTCTAGAGTGATAGCTTTATCTTGGAAATGAAGGTATAATGGGACATATTTTTATGCTTCAGATTTTGAAAACTGCTGAACATTAATCTATGCCAAGTAATGCCTACAACTGAAATGTGATCTTAGCTTCTCAGGAGCCAACAATATTTAATGTGTGGTTTTTGCTATTAGCCAAGTTCTCTTCAGATGGATGGTTTATGCAAGACATGCTTATTATACATACTTCATTTTTCTCTTAAAATTAACAAAACTGTATAGCAGTGCAATAGAAGAACGAATAAAGGACTTCAGATTTCCCCCCGGCCCAATTTTTGTAACCTTTTTCAGAATTTCTCAACATTGTAATTCTCTGTTGCTTTATTGTCGTAATAGAAGCATTTAGTGGCAATGGGGTATGGAGTGGATTATATAAATGCAAAATGGTCCATATCATATGATTGCTTATATAAATTCATTGTCCTTTTTGTAAGGTTGGTACTGCTTGGTAACTGACCTTGATTGTCAGGGTAAGTCAGAATTATTTAGACGTTGAAATGAATGAGTTTGGTGTATTTGCATCAATTATTCTTTCACATTGAAGCTTCTTTTTTTTTAAAAAAATATAATTTTTATTGTAAAACACTTCATACAGAACATTTCAATCATCACATAACATATATACTTTTTTTTGAATT
>JANHFP010007090.1:0-11955 GCA_032468135.1 Calamaria suluensis
CAAGAGAACAGGGTTGGTATTGTTTGAATGTCGAGAAATATTTTAAAAATGAATATTTGGACTCAGGAACAGAGAAGGAACGTCCACACTAGTAAGAGAAGAGTTTCAGCAAAGTCCTGAGAAAGAAGCATGAGAAAGAAACTCAAAAGAGTAATACATACATTTTGTTTTGTAAACGATGAAGTAGAAAGAATATTTGAAGGCTTTCAATGCTCTCATTCTATTGCTACCCTACTACCGTAAGGGGCAATGGGGCAATCCCTGTTGCTTCTCTTTCTTAACCTTGCCAGCGTGGGCTTACCTTGACCTTGTCTACCTGGGCTGGAAGGGAGAGTGCTATTTGAGAAGCAGATGCTATGTCAGAGAAGGCATGCCTTCTGGGTCCCATTAAATGACATTGCATGTCAACTCTGTCCTATCTTACAGTTAGCTAAAATAAAGCTCTACTCAATTGAATAAGGAATCCCCCTTGATCTGCACTGAAGCAGAAATCCCAGTGAAAATGAACTCCTAATTCTAAAGCTAAAAAAAATAGTTTAGCTAATATATTTACAAAATAACACTAGTATTTAACTCTAAAGAGAATGCATACTTTACAGTAAAAAGAGTAAAAAGAAAAAGCAATGGTGTAATAGATTAAGGTGACCAAATTTTAACATTGGTAAAGCGGGACACCATGGGGGGGGGGTGATCATGTGACGTGGTGGGCGTGGCCAACTTGCCCACTCATGTCAAGGGTTAGAGTTAGGATGGCCTCTCCTCACCTCAAAGAGATACAATTCCCCTGCATATTTATTTACTACTACTGAACATCCCAAACATACTATTTAAGTATAAGTATATATGCCTTATGTGAACATAAATATTACATAATATAAAGTGTGCACAGGCACACAAAAAGATACATTATCTACTATAAATATACTGTATGTGTATGTGTGTACACACACACACACACACACACACACACACACCTCTTCTAAAACTACACACATTCAACCTCACTTACTAGATTTGAAAAAGCACACCCAGAGTCCAAATTTCTGCCACACATTTAACTATAACTTCTGTACATTTAGAACATTACACATAGCTTCAGATGTTCTTCCCTAAGTTGCACAAGACTGTTAGTGCCAGGAGAGGTCATGGGATAGGCAAAATATGGTGAAACACACTTAATAACGCTCTTGCTTAGCAATCAAATTTTTGGATTCAATTGTGATCATAAGTCAAGGCTGCCTTCCTCTGCATGGCATCCTTGTTCTACTAAACTCCTTCTCTGGAAATTTCCCCCTCTCACCAAAATAATCCATACCATGTAAGGTTTCCTGCTGGAGCAGGGGGTTGGAGTAGATGGCCTCTTATGGTCAGCCATAAATTGCTGTCATGTTTCAAAGCATATTGTGTGTTTGTGGTACTTCCTTTCTCCTCTCTGTCCCTCTCCCTTCCTCTTTCTTTCTTCCTCTTTTCTTTGTCTGTTTTTCTTTTTCTCTTTCTCTCTCCCTTCCTCCTTACTTCTTTGTCTCTACAATCCACTTTTTCTTTCTTTTTCTTCTTCTCTTTTTCTTCCTCTCTTTTTTCCTCTCTTTTTTCCTCCCCCCCACCCTCCTTCAAAGTCCAGAGTGAGACCAGGATGCTGGAGAGAAAGCAGCTGGGATCAGTGAAGCCAGCCAAAATGCGATCTTCATGAGAGGAGGGGGCAGAGTTTCCAGGGACGCTGCTGAATGTGGGGGGAGTCTCCTGGGAATAAGTAAGCAATGTGTGGGCTTCCTGACCCCCTCCCTGCGCCTTCAGCAGCAGCCCTGGAAAGTCCGGTTTCAGCGCTTCCCCCTCCTCTCATCAAGATTGCATTTTGGCTTGCGTCTCTGATCCCAGCCGCTTTCTCTTTGCTGTTAAAGGCCCCGGGGGGAGGGTTAAGGCAGCCCCCACGACCCTCCTGGGAACAGTGTGAAAGGCACTGGGGGAGCTAAGGCAGCCCTCATGCCCCTCACCTCTCCCGAGGATAGTGCAAAAGGCACTGGCGGAGCTAAGGCAGCCACCACGCCCGTCGCCTTTCCCAGGATAGTGCAAAAGGTGCCGGGGGAGCTCAGGCAACCCCCAAGCCCCTCACCTCTCCCGGGCACAGCACAAAAGGCACTGGGGGAGCTAAGGCAGCCCCCACGCCCCTCACCTCTCCCGGGGACAGCGCAAAAGGCACAGGAAGGATAAGGAAGTAACCACCATGTCCTGAAGGGAGACTTTCGGCTCCCTTTTTCTGACATGTCACTCGCTGGCACTTATGGATCAGCATGGTAGGGAGAGGGGGCGGAGAAACCCAGAACTTTTTCCCTGTGTGCACACTGTAGGTGCTCTACTGTACCCACGAGGCTGCCGCTCAGGAAAAATCTGGACTTTCCTAAAAAGCCGCGGGATGCAGGACATACTATTAAAAATCGGAACTGTCCCGCCAAAAGCAGGATATCTGGTCACATTGTAATAGATATATTTTATCAAGCAAACTAATGCCTCTCTTTAACTAGTATACAGATTTGTAAAAAAAAATCAGCAATCATTTTTAAGAAACATTTAGTATTATGTTTTTTCTAGGAAGCAGCAATAAAATTTCAAGGGAGCACAAAAGTATATTTAAAGTATTACTGTACATAATATGTTGGAGGTTTTTCCCAAGCTTAAGACAAACAAAAATATCAGGAATAAATACAAAAGCAGGAGTGGGAGTGGGGTAAGGAGGTAAGAAGCATTATCAATTTTAAGGACAGAAAAAGGTATTACAATTACTGAATGGGTATTATACAGACACAATTCTCCCCAAGCCCAGGAGGTCACAGGTAATTTTAATTCACCCTTTGAGGGATAAAGGAAACCATCCCCCCCCCCCAAAAAAAAGACAGGGCTAACCTCATTAAGATAAAGTTCAGTTAATTTTGTACCAAATAATTAAAAATAATTTACTTACCTCGGAAGGACAGAAGGATGAGTCAACCTTGAGCCTGGTGAGATTTAAACTGACAAACTGCTGGCAGCCCACAGCTAGCAGAAGTAAACTGCAATACTGCATTCTAACCACTGCACCAACCTGGCTCTTCTACATTAACTTTGACAGATAAGAAGCAAAGATCTCTCTCATAAACTTGCTTCCTAAGAAGAAATTGGTAAACAATATAAGCTACAAATGACTGCATGGATACTAAAAATGTCTATGCTTGAAAACAGACAAACTGCAGTTACACTACTGAAGTTTAGAATAACAAGCACAAGTTTATAAAATGCAATTCATGGTTCCTCTAAATTAGATTTATATAGGAATGATTTTTTTAAAAAAAATCATCTTGCTTTGTCACTGACTTTCTCTAGTGATCTGAGGTGACTTATATTTTTTTTAAATAGCAATCAACAGCATTAAACAAGCATTATCTTCTTTTTAAACAAAGTTAACACTTTTTCTATTTTGATGGTGACTCCCCCATCACATGCTTGAAAAAAAACATTACAGAGCTACGTGGGTAATAGAAGGCAGAATGTAATTGCCCTAGGACCATGAGGGCAAACCTATATCATGTGTGCCTGAAGTGGCACATGGAGCCATGTTGCCTGGCATGCATGGCGTCCCCCATTTCTTTTCTGGGTTTCTGGGGCACATGCACACGTGGTGATCAGCTGGGCTTTGTGGTTGCAGCAGTGCCGCAAACCAGAAGAGCTGGTCTTCCGTTTTCCGGCATGAGCATGCACAATGACTAGCTGACCTGCATGTGTACATGAGCGGCAGTAACCAGAAGACTTGCTGGCCAGCGTGCTCCAAAAAGGTTAACCATCACTGCCCTAGGAGCAGAAATTATAAATTCCAGTTTCACTTTGGAAGTTGGTTCTGTCAATTCTTTTATTTTTTTTTTCTTTCCATTTGTCTTCATTGCACAATTAGGAACACGGTACAAACCATTGACATCAAATGGAACTCGCTTATATAAAATAATATTTGGTCGATAGTTGTATATATAACATCTACAGTTTATGTGCTCACATAACTATGCCATATATATTGGTTTGTTCTAAGGTCATGAGAAAATGAAAAAGATAAAGCTGTTCTCACATATGGAAAGTCTGCTGCTATGTTTTCTATAAAACATGCCTGGCAGGTATATCTTTACTAAGTGGGGTTGAAGGAAAATACTATTCAAATGATTCAATATTTGGTTCTGTACAGTGATTTATTAGTGCAATAAAGAACACATTGTCACTGTCCTCTTAAGAACACATTAATCTTTTTTTTTGGGGGGGGGATCTATCATATATTCTGTGCGACTTTCAGTTAGCTATCCCTCCTCCTTCAATAAGACTAAGCCTTTAAATGTGGAATTTCTATACTGCTATCAAATCGCATTACAATTTTAATAGGAAACTGTAAGAAGAAAAAGTGGATTTAAAAAAAAATGTTTGTAACTAAACCAAATTTTTGATCTCCAATTTTAAGCTTTAATAACTTAAAGATTTAGCAACATTATTTTAAAAACACACACGCAAAGCATAGTGTCCAATTTTCTTAAAGTAATTGATTTGACTTTATGGGGTTAGGCAACAACGTTGTATTTAAAGATTGGAAAAAAGCAAACCGTTCAGAAACTAATAAATGAAAACACAGGGAAGTGCTGAGACGCTGTCAAAGAAAGCATTTTCAGCAGACGCTTCAAATAGGACACAGTTGTCCTCATTTGAATTGGGGTAACTGTAATTATTTAAAAGAAAATATCCAAAGACATCCAAACTGTATTTTTAATTAAGATCATTAACAGAAGTTGAGAGACAATCAACCAGCTTTTCTTTCCACTCTGTTGGAAATAAAATGCAAAAATTTCACAACACAATTTTGGAGCTGCACTGGCAAATATGGTAGCAGCAGGGATGAAATAAAGGAGGTCAAAATAACTTTAAATAGTTTTATTTATTTGATTAATTGATTAATTGATTATTTAATTCATGACCATCTTGCCCAAGGCAACTCAAATATACATATATACATATTTGAGTTGTTTTGGACAAGATGGGCAGCAAATAAATTTAATATATAGGATATATAATATATCATATTTTTCTTTGTACTCAAAATAGTCTTAGTTTTTCATTTCATATCATGGTTGCTATAAAAATAAAAATCTAAATGTGGCATGTTGAACGTATTTCACTCCTGGGTATTGTGGGAGAATAGCCTAGTTTTATTTGGCAAAGACTTATACTGACAACACATTTATTGCAACTGTAAAAGATAACATATCAATTTACAAATTTAATTTCGTTTATATACTGTAGATGTTTTTAAAATATCCATAGGGTGTGTGTGTGTGTATTTGAGTGACACATATGCACCTCCTATTGTGATAGTCGTGCCTTTGCTGTACTCTGTGAGCCACTGTAATGAAGTGATTGAAGAGTTGGATTTGAACTGGGAACATTTCAGCACAGCATGACCCATATAAACCAATGTTGGGCCAACTATTGACTTCCCTTTGACAGCTGAATTGAAGAATAGCATACTGAACTCCTGAAGGAAAGCAGAATACAGTACATATCTAGAAAATAAAAAAAATGTGTGAAGAATCTCTTAAGCATGTTCATAAGTAGGAACTCAAGCCACAAAAGACACATCCTTATATTCCTAACATTATTATACAAGGAGTCTGGGGAATAGAGCAGAAAGACAATGAATATTTTACTGCAGAAGCTATAGAAGCAAGAGAAATTTCTACTGAATATAGGGCATGCAATAAAATTCTTTCATTTATTATTAACCGCTACATATCTCTTGAGAAGTTAAGAGAAATGCTTAGAGAAAATGTAAACCAACATTTCAGAGACACCAATAAAGTGAACAGATTATTTTTAAAGTGTAATGCATTTATCTCCAAACTACTGGCAAAAATTTTCATATTGCTCTGTTTTTCTTGACTTAAGCAATGTTTAATATTTCATAGTAATACTCTATATTTATTAGTTTGAAATCAGGATTAAGCTGACTAAAACAGTGCAAACCCAGTTAAGAATCTTTGATCTAGTTTTTCTATCCTTAATTCTAACCAAAGGCATTATTAATGTTGTTGTACGATGTGGTACAAGTACCATCTAAAGCAGATTTCTGCTGTTACAATTGTAGCATCAGTCAACCTCTTCACAGGATCTCGATGAATAGAAACATCTTAGAAACAGGCATTCTCTTAAGTAATCTAGACTCATGCTGTCAAACTGTAAAGGGCTCTAAGGTCATATTCAGTACTTGATATTATGCCTAGAAAGAAGCTGGCAGTCGGTGTGACTTCTTTTAACAGTGTTATAGTATGGTATGGTTTAGACATCAACTTGTCTGATGAATTTCTAGACAAAATTAAAAGGATGTCTCATGCAGAGTGCATCATTTTGTCCATCTTCTCTTAACATATATCTCCTTAGTTTCAGTCAGGGTAGATAAAAATTGATGCTTTTTAAAAAAAATATTTTAAAAATGACATACTTAACATACTTAATGATTTAGTTTATTCAGTATGAAATGAAGCTTATTTATGTAGCACGAGGCTGTATATTCTGCAATATTGCAACAGCGGGGAAGAGGAGGAGCTACTGCAGGACAGAGATGACAAATTATGATTTAAATTGAGTTGATTTAAATCAAGCCTTTTTGCTAGTGATTTAAATCATGATTTAAACTGACTTGACTTAAATCAAATCTGTCAGGGTATGAAGAGTTAACAGCTGTAAGCTGATGAGAAGCTGTAAGATGAGGCAATAGGAAGCTAATGCAATAGAATGAGGCAGCACTGCCACTTTAGGAAGCTGAGTCAGAAGCTACCTATATAAGGGAAGCCATTAGAGGGTGTTTCCTTCCTCCTCAAGCCTTCTCCTCATACTTCATGTTCTCTCATTGTGTGTATTATTGCTCGTTCCTGTATCAGTAGCTGTAAAGGTATTTAACCATATATACGTTTGTAAATATTTAGCTGTAGATAAAACCACTATTATTTATCTAAAAGGCTCTGTGTGATGTGTTTTGCTCCTGGGTTTATCTCATAATACTAGTTACGCTGCCTAAACCCACTCTGCTTTCAGTAATTCAATTAATTTTCCAATTCATTCTCCTCATTGCATTATACTATCTATCTAACATTTGATTCACGTATCTTTTAATATCTCAGTCAACAATATGGTAATATCTGTTTCCCCTCCTCACATAACTTCACATCCTCGGCTAACACAATTTTAACATCATCACAACATAATATAAATGGATCAAACAGCAGAGGAATCACAAAGCCTTATCTAACTTTTTGCTGAACACTGAACAATTCAATTTTTCTCATGTATGCTCTTCTTCCACAATGCATCACTATTACCATATTTAGCAACTTCATATTTACATGACTACTCCATTGTTCGAGCAAGACACTTTATTATGTGTTTTATCTAAATCAAATCTACAATGATCTTTCTTTCTCATGTTCATATATTCCTCTATGTCTTGCTGAACAGCAAAAGTATTACCAATATTCTTCTGGCATTCTAAATTGCAGCCTTCCCCCTATGCTATAGTTAGCATCAGATGACCTTCAGATGCTGCCTTTGTCATGGCTTTGGTAACCTAAAGTTTTCTCACTAGGCTTTCACATATTATTATGCTTCTCAGACTAGTTCAAACTAGATTACCAATCTGAGTTTCGTCCATATCAAATGCAGTATTTCATTCTGAGAGTAAAGACAGCACTGGGCAGTGTGGGCACAATTTAGTCAGTCTGTTACAAACAAAACCAAAGTGTACTTTTAACCAAATTTTTGTTAAATCAACAAAGTGTATCTTGGAAGACAGATAATATTGGTATTAAATCCATGCCCAAGAGCTACTCAACAAGATACATGATTGCTACTGATTTATGCCTGTTTTGGGGTAGTATAACCCATCATACTCTTTTAAAAAGCGAAGCAAGGAATCTGATCATTGGGTATACATAACTCTTTATAATTTACAATTTGCCAATATTGACATCTTGTAACAGGATAAATGCTGATATGACAACAACTGCAACTGTGAGTTAATACAACTGAGTTGAACTATAATTACAGAAAATTAATTTATTTTTAATGAAGATAAATTCATTACTTTAACTTAATTTAAAATACAAAGGGGCTGGTATGTTAATTACTTTAAGACATAGAAATGTTTGGGGTTAAGTGCAGGTCAAATGTGCCTGTGGATAGGTAGGTAGATGTGCATGGAGTAACTGCATTAATGGCAATTGTCATTACATGAACCTAAACATAACTCTTCATATCTCAGAAACAAAGGCTCAATTTTCTAGATGTAAGATACCCACAGTTACCTGGAGAATTATGTGAATTGATATCCAGAACTGTAAATGTTGCCAAGGTTGAGAAACACTGTTTTAAGGGCTCCTATCATTTAACAATGTTAGAATTAGACTAGAATCAATTTCACAGTTTTGCTGTTTCAACCTGTAAAACCTGTATTCTAACTGTTTTTTAATAACTTCCTCCTATTGAGGATGAATTTTACAGGGATTTATGATATACTAATCTTATAAAGTTGCATGTATCATAAAGGTAAGGTTCCCCTTGCACATATCTGCTAATCATTCCCAACTTTAGAGTAAAGTGCTCATCTCAGTTTCAAAGCTGAAGAGCCAGCGCTATCTGAAGACATCTCCCTGGTCATGTGGCCAGCATGACTAAATGTCAAAGGTCCACGGAACACTGTTACCTACCCACAAAATGGTGGATATTTTTCTACTTGCATTTTTTACGTGCTTTCAAATTGCTAGATTGGCAGAAGCTGGGACAGGTAACAGGAACTCACCCCCATTATGCGGGCCTATGGATTCAACCCACTGAACTGCCAAACTTTGGATTGAAAAGCTCAACGTCTTAGCCACTGAGCCACCATGTCCCTTTATCATAAGCAGTTTCAATTACTCACTTTGGTGACATAGATAAGCTAGGGGCTAAATCAGCTTTCAAAATTGCTCATTTGATCTGGAGAGATTTGCTCTTCTTCTCTGACTTCACCAAGGTTGAAAGGGGTTATAAAAGAATAATACCCCATGGACATTTTAGAAGACTACAGTGGTCACTTAAAACAATTTTGTCCTAAAAACAAAATAATAAACTAGCTTGTAATGGTAAGAATTTCTGCCTGGATGAACAAGCCAGGAAATATATTGAAAAATCATGGTGTTACAGAAAGAGTTCATCGGAAAGATTCTTGTTAAGCTATACATTGTGTTTTGAGCTGTATGTATCTTCTGGAGGAGACATGAGAGACTAACATATATATAATTCATAAGAGATGAGGCAATTCTTTGAATCTTCTTAGATTTATTAAAACTGCAGCAGTCTCTTAAAAGTATTTTAAACTATAGGGTTTTGAGTTTTTTTTAATCTTGCTTGAGGTCTTTTTTCTCCCTGTAGAATTGATTACAATAACCACTGCATATTGTTTACTAGTTCTTACTCTATATCTATTCATATTTTAAAACAGTGTATGATTGGAGGTTGTAAAATCAATAGAATTTACCACTGAAAATTTATAATATTTCCTATTCCTCTTCTAGAAAGTTGCTTAAAACTTAATACAACTGTTTTTGAAGGCATTCTTAGGCGATAATTGAGCTCAAACTGGTTTTTTTAATAAAAAAAATCAAAATCCTCAATGCAATAAAATAAGCTGCTACAGAAGCATCCTAGGATGGGAGGATTAAATTGTTAACAAAAGTACTGTAGTCGCCTATAGATACCGTAATAAGATATAAATGCACTAATGCAAATACACAACAATAAAGGGTGCATCACTGGAAGGCCAGCATGGGGAAAAATATAGTGAAAAAATATAATGTCACTTATATGCTTTTAAGTCAGAGTTGACACTGATTTAACAGCACATAATTAAAAAATCCAATCAATACAAATATAAAAACTAAATATAGTCAGGGATGGGCTTCAAAAATTTTAAGTAAGTAGTTCTCTGTCCAGTTTCTGAAGTGGGCCTCATGCACCACTGGGGGGGGGGGTTGCCCTCCTTGAGCCCCGGAAGCTTTCCTCAGGACTCCGGGAGGAGAAAAATAGCCTCCCCATGCTCTGGAGGATGGAAACGGGCCTGTTTCCAGCATTTCAAACTTCCGGTACGCCCATTTTTCCCCTCCCTGAGCCTCCATGTGCACCTTTCATTTACCTGCATTCAAAACTGGCTGTGTGGGGACTCCTGGGAGGGGAGGGGTAGGTGGGGCCAACAAGGAGTGAGATTTGGGGTTTCTCCAAACTGCACAGAATCTTAGCTAGAGGTTCTCCCGAATCCGTGAACCCTCAGCATCCCAATTTGTGTATGGTGCAGAAGCAGTATACAAGCAAAGCAACAAAATGATGATTGATGATGATGATGATGATGATGATGATGATGATGATGATTCATACCAATAAGAGTTGGAAGTAAAGATAATAATAACAAGGATAAATAATAATACTACAGCTATACTAAATAGGTAAATACACATAGAGATTAGACAAGAGTGAGAATTGGGTGTTCAGCAGTGTGATGGCATGACATAAAATACTGTTTCTATGTCTAGTTGTTTTGGCATGCAATACCCTATACTGCTGTCCCGACGGGCAGAGTTAAAACATTTTATATCCAGGATGTGTGGGGTTTGCAGATATCTTCTCAGTCCTCCTTCTGACCTGCACAATATACAACAATATTCAATAAATATATAATCTATTTTTCTAAAAAAAATACGAGTGTTGTATAGTTATCCAGAACCATTATTGAATTTACAACTACAAAATAACTAGACAGATTTAATACAAGAACTGATGTTTGTGAAGCCAGAACTGGTCAAAAACCACAGAGAAATGAAACATACCCCCATGTCACACTCTTCATATATACCTCTCAGTACAAATCAGCCATCAGAGCAATTAAAGTCAAGTATTGATTTGAACCTAAACTAAAAAGGATCTTGATCATCTGTTTAAGAAATCTTATAGTTTAAGCACCACTATCTTCTTTATCAGCTTAACTAAACACAGAATATTGGACAGCAGTCTGCAGGCACAAAACTACACAATCCGTTGCCAGGGGGAAAGGAAAGTCTTGACAGGTAAACTTGAGTCTTTTCCCCTCTCATTCGCATCCAAAGAGCTTCCAAGCTGAAGAGCATCACTTGAACAACCAAGGAATGAGATCCGTTACCGTGTATATCGCCATATTCTACGCTTACAGATAACCTAATTCAGTGGTTTCATATACTGCTTAAAAAGGCACAGGGAGAAAAGCAAATTATGAAGTAGCGAAACAGTGCAGGCCATGGGCTGTAGCACTTTTCCCAGCAATACGTTCTGAAGGAAGAAGGTGAACTAACATTATACCATACCTCTCTCTCCCAATTCCTGAGTTGGTGCAGAAATATTCCCTAACTTGTCACAGCTAGTGAGAGATTAAGGATGGATGCACTGTACCTTTCCTGGTTGCCATGTCAGTAATCTATAAGTAATCAAACAAAAGGCAATCAGGTTATATTGATAGATTGCCTTGATAAGGCAGCTTTTATTGTCTGAAAGGAAACACTTTTTCTCCAGGCTGATTACTTCAGTCTCTCTACTTTAAATAGGAGAACAGGTGGTAAATATATTTCTTGTGTCTTTCAGCCAGTGGCTAGGTTCAAACCTCATGATTTTTTTTTCTTTCTTTGGTTCAGTATAACATGCAAATACAAGTCCCATGGACCAGGCCACTGTTAAACCAACAATTTAGCACAATATGTGAGGTAACATACCAAACATCTTGCTTTATCCTTGCAAGACGATTGTCATGACATTGATACTATTAGTCCAAGAAAGAATAGCTCAGAAACTTAAATAAGTTCAGATACTTTTACTAGACATTAATAGGAATCAAATGTTGTACAAAGC
>JANHFP010007090.1:38598-49673 GCA_032468135.1 Calamaria suluensis
GAATGAATGAATGAATGAATGAATGAATGAATGAATGAATGAATGAATGAATGAATGAATGAATGAATGAATAAATATTCCCCCCCAGTCACAATGACCAAATTCCTACAGGTGGTCTGAAAATGCTACATTTCTGGGTTCTGATGAATAATCAAATAGCCTAAAAAGAAAGTATTCATAAATGTATGAATACTATGAGTTCACTATCAAAACAAAAACCCACCCCACTTTTAATAGCTAAATATTGACATGTATAACACAAATGTTCCCAGACTTTGTGAATATGCAAATCACCCACTGGTGAAGCAAAGAAAGCAGTTCAAATTAAAGCAACTTTAAATCGTGTTCCTATTCTCCCCTCTCCATTTCCCTCGTAACTTGCTTGTGACCTTCTGCGAACCTGTTTCAATAAATTCAGGACTGAATTAACCCAGCCGAATGAGAAATTAACATACATTGACTTCTCGTGTAACATTTAGTTTTCCTAAGAGGATAGTTACAATTGAGAAAGATGTATTTTGCTAAGTTGTGTTAAATGAACAAAATGTTGTATGGTTCAAAGGGGTTGGTATTCATTGGTTTTAATCTTCCCCCTCAGGCACACATCACTGTTTCTTTTTCTTTGCTTTTAAAGTCTTGGTCCTCATATACAATTACGAACTTCCTTCATTGTACAGACAACTTTTGTTTCTTAAGGGGTATCCTGTTTCCTACAAAATATTACTGTGGTTCTTGCCAGCAAAGGGAGCCCACTTGCCTTAGAATCTTGTTCTAGTACAAGAACAACTCTGATTTGTTATACAGAGACCATGATATGACAAGCAGAAACACATCTTAGCTACTCTTTGTAAAGGGGCTGTGTACGCTGAAATGCTAGCATGAGAAATAGTACAGGAATTCAAAACAGGAGTGTCAGAATGGCATATTCTATGAAGAAGTAAAGTATAGTAAAAATTCAATACACTGTATACAATATGCACTTAATTTTGTTTAATGGAACTTCTCACCTTTTTGAAAGCCCAGGAGAAAAAGAAAGGAAAAAAAGGGAGATAAAAACATGATTCTATGTCAAAATAGTGACTGTGTGGTACTGAATGAACCTATGTGATTATATACATGAGGTCTTGTCGTACTATGAATTCAGAAGCAACAGAGGTAAACCTGGATGACATTTTTATTATAGCTGCTCAGTGCAAATCATAAATTAATAAAAACACAGCTCATCCCAAACTCTTCAAGGAATTTATATTCCACAACTCCTTTTACTTTTTTATTACAGCATCCCATTCATTTTCTCTCCTACACTTTCACCAGAATCAGTCCTAATTGGTTGAAATAGTCTTTGGCCAGGCATTTGTATAGCTTCTAACTGTTCATTAATAGTTATGGTACTCCTAAAAGAATATGTTATTATCATCCAGTGTAAGATCTCAGTTGTTTTTCTTCTAATTAGTAACATTATTTATTTGACTGTTTATGAATATTTCTTCAAATTAAGAATTTAATTATTTTCAACAGTGTAAGTCACTGTCACAACATACAGATTTTTGCAATTATATTCCTGCACATATTTTTAAATAGTGTTTATTATTTCATCTCTGAGTATTTCAAATAATGTAAGTATAGCAGATTATCTTTTTCTTGGATGGCTAACTTATTAAGATACATGAGTTTTAGTTCTAAAATTGTGGTCTGACACCTTAGAAGAAATGAAATCAAAATTCAAAAGGACAAACAAAAACTATTCTAAGTGCCCAAAGCAATGAACAACTGTTTGACTTACAAAACATAATTTCAAATGCATTTCTCAAAAAAAAGTCAGAAATATTTTGCTTTGTGGCATTACAATATCTATATCAAGAAGTTACAAATATTTGTGAAGATTTAACACAATTAATTAATAGGGTTTTAATAGACTTGTTTGGTAACTTTCTGTAGTAACAATAGCAACTATTGTTTCTGAAACAAGCTTTACATTATTTGTATTTGCTCAGAATACTCCTCCACATTTATCAAAAGCACACTCCACAACATTGATTTTGTGCAAAGGAATCATTTTATGTTATGCCTCTTACTATAATGTGTCTATCGGCTAAGAAATTAGTATTATGTTCTGATTAACGTTAAAAACATTTAGATTACGTAGAGGGATGGCCAATAAAACATCTTCATGAGAGCAACAAAAGAAGACTAAAACTTTTACAGGAGCAAACTTTCATAAAATAAAACTTAATCTTGTAACTGCCAAGTCCTGAAAGCTTCCCAGAAATAGAAGGGGAAATGGAGGGGGACGTTATCCTCTCTGACTGGGTTTCTGAAGCAGGAAGTAGAAGAGGGAGTTTCACAGGGTGTACTTAAAAGAAAAAATGCTTCTACTGTAGCTGCATATATTTATTCTCAAAATGTAAGTTCCTCCAATTCAATAGAGCTGTATCCTAGTTAATATTGAACTGTAACAAACAAAAGGGGTGTTGGTCCTACCTGATACTCCCATTTGCAGACAGTAAGGAGAGACTCCAGGCATGGGATGACTCTTGTTGTATAGCTCCGTAGACTGCATCTAAACTGAAGACGAACCCTCTGCTAGTGTTCCCCAGTTTCGACGATGTTGCAGCGATGTGTCAGGATGTCGTACCTGCAACAACACACCAAGGATACCCTGGACCAGACCCTTCTTAGACTGGAGTCTCTCCGCACCATCTGAAAATGTGTGTATCAGGTAGAACCAATGTCCTTTTTCCATTATGGTGCTTCAAGACTCCAGGTATACAGACAACCAAAGCTGGCTGTTCATACAGGAGGGTACATGTCTGGTCCTGCTCACTGGTTGTTCCCAGTACTCACTGAAGGACTCTCCTCCAATTTTAGAACTCACTGAAGGACTCTTCTACCAAAGGCGGCCTTGACTAAGGTGAAAGAATCCAGATGGTAGTGCCTGATGAAAGGTGACAGTGAAGACCAGTTTGCCACCCGACAAATTTCCTCTACTGAAGCCGGTGTTGCCCAGGCTGCCATATATATATATATGCCATATATATATGTGTATATATATATATATATATATTAACCTCTTGTCCAAGGAGGAGAAGCTAGGCCTGGAGCTGGAGCTGACCCTTGGCGTATAATAACCTACTTGATGAAAGGAAGCATAGGAACCTCTGCCAAAGCAGTAGAAGGTTCACCCAACTGGGGTACTGTCACCTCAGACTTGCCTCCTTAGAGCCGGGCCCCTGGATCAGAGGCTGGAGATGAAATGGGTGTGGTTGCCGTGTCAGGTGTAAATGCTGTGAGACCATACCTGTGACCTGCTTCGCTAATGAAGCAAGGATTAAATAGTAGAGGGTGAAAAAAAAACCCCCACGAAGGCAGGTGGGTCTGGAGCAAATCCGTCATCATCCACTAAGGCCTCAGGATCCGGAATCTCACCTTTCGCCAGAGATTCAGCTGCAGAACCACGAGAAGAAGCAACCACAAGCAAAATAGGGTTAGACACAGACAAATCTGAAACCCAAGAAACAGTGAGCCCACTGCGATCTACTAGCTAAAAACCCTATCCACAGTTTGTTCAACAAGAGCCAGAGACTTGTAGAAGAAGCAACTGTGGAAGGAACCAAATTTGCAGTAATAGGAACTCCTGCCTGAATAAAAGCAGGATCAGGAGAGGGGCCTGGCAGCACTGGGGTACAAGGAGCAACCTGAGCTTGATCAACAAACATGGTAAAGGTGGCAGGGCCTGGCAAGAGGCCTATCAGGAGACCAATCCAAAGATAGGCCTGAACCCTCCAAAGTGGAGAAACCACAGACTCAGTCCCAACAGTCTCCTGGCCTGGGGCAAAACCTTTCCCAAAACCTTGTCCCTTTGCCTTGCCTTAGCCATATCTTATTTGAAGTAGAAGGTCTAGCCAGTCTAGAAGGGGGTTGCGACTCAGGCAGTAGGCCTCGCTTAAAGCCACGAGGCATGGAGGCCATTATGTAGCAATATGGGATTCAAAATGGCCGCCCGCAGGTTGGAAAAGGGAAAATAAAATTAATATAAATCCCTTAATTCCAAAAACCCCCAAAAAGGCTATCCACAATTGCAAACCCAAAGGTAAAAAACAATTTTTCCTCAGTGAGGTCTTACCACCTTAACCGGCCCGCCTGCAGGGAAGAGATCCTCGTGGTGAAGCTGACTCAGAATAGCTCCACAAGGGAGAACAACTGAGCTTGCAAACAAGGCCCCAATCTGTGGCGATAGTTAGGCCCGATGCAGCAAGCCTTCAGCGCTTTGCTGTAACTCCACCAGCCTCGAAATAGCCCAGAGAGGCCTGGAAAAGGGCCTGTGTAGCCCGAGGCAGCTGCAGGCCACCGGAGGCCTTCGTGGAGCTCCGCGACGACCAGACCCCTCACTGGTGAAACCGCGACCTTCCCAGCGGTTTTAGAGCCGATCCAGCCACTTTCCGATGAATTTTGCATTTTTAAAAACATTTTCTCTTTCCCAATGGAAACGGAACTCAGCAACGAAGGTCCTATGAAGTCAGGACCGAGCAGAAAAAGCGACTGCCTCCAGGAGGGGAGGAACTAAGAATTTTGCATGCCCAGTCCTGATTGGTTCAGCACAGCAGAACCCAGTCAAGATGATTGACGTCGTGACAATGTAGGAAAATGTGCTGTGAGTGCCCTGGGTCTCAGCAGGATCTGCAAGTCATATGCCTTGGCAATGGTCACAGAAAGCCACTGGCCTATTGTTAATAACGTAACCTTCTGCCCCATCGTAGCCAGTAGAAACTATATAAAAATTGCCTCAGTCTTCCTGAATGCCTTCGTCCTACATATATGAAGATGACGAATGAGACTTTGTCAAAACATCGCCAAGAAACTTCCAATTTGACGCAGGAGAAAATCCGAATAACCAAAGATCCACATACAAATACCCACAAAAACCTCAGAAAACATATACATGTATGTATACATACATACATATATATCTTTATAAGACCCTCCTCACATCTAGAGTGTGCAGTTCCCTTTCTCTGGAGTGAGAGGGATTGGGACAAAAATCCGGCAAAATCAATTCCTGTGCTCGATGAAACCAAGAATGTACTTTCGGCATAAAAGCTGGGTCTAGCTGGATGCCACCCTATAAGTGTGGAACTTGAATAAATATTCCCTTACAGAGAGCGCAGCCAGCTCCAATATCCTTCTGGCTGATGTAATGGCCACTAAAAGAAATCTCTGCCCCTCTGGGTGGTGCACTATGGACTGTAGCCCCACAAGACAAAATCAATGCCAAGGCCACTACCTGCCTCTAGCACTGTCAAGAGTTTGGTGAACATACTGGGTGCTGATGTCAATCCAAATGGTAGAGGCCTGTACTGCAGGTGTCTGCCATTGTAACAGAACTGCAGATGCTGTAGTGGTAAAATAGATACATGAAGATTTGCGTCCATGAGGTTGACGGAAGCCAAGAAATCTCCTTCTGAAATTCTCCAAGATTGACTATGAAGAATGTGTCTTTAAATAATTATTGAGTCCTTTGAGATTTAGAATTTGTCTCAACTCCGTCCCCCCGAGGCTTTCTGAATCACAAACAGCATGGGATAATGACAATGTCCCTCCTGTTCTACTGGAACCACCTCCACCACCTGTATATCCAGTAGATGTTGGATGGCGGCTTCCATGCATTTCCTTTCAGTCATTTCCTTGGATACAGGACAGCAGATAAAAAACCTTGGTGGGAGCTGAAATAAATTCTAGAGAGAGACCTGATCTTATGGTGTGTCTAACCCACGCGTCCATAGTTGTTTCTTTCCATTGGTCTGAAAATAGCTATACCCCTGCCCTGCTTGGGTATGCTGTCAGAGTGCATAATTCCTCTGCTGTCGCTGAAATCCTGACCCTGCATATGGGCGAAAATAAGGCTTATGAAACAGAGGTGAGGTATAAGAATAACTACATACTTACCTTTTTGTCTACCAAATCTATAGCTGCAAATAAACAAAAATGAGTTGTTACTTAAAATCCCCTGTCTCCCTACTTTCCTTTGAACTCAGTTTGCATTTTTCTGTTATTAAACTGAATATATTAAATTCCATAGAGGTGATTTGCTTCTTCCTTTTGACTATTTGGTATGTCAACCTTATATATTCTTTTGGTTGCATCTATTATTTTATTGCCATTTATATCATTAATCTCAAATATTATTTCATGTTGCATCATTTTATTGTTATAGTTTTATTTTTTGAAATCAGAGAGCATAAGTCTGTTTGCTAATTAAAATAAATATACTAAATGTATTAATTGTAATGTAGTACAATGATTTCTATTGTATTAACAATATCTGCATTATGGGAGATTCCTGTTACTACTAGAATTAAATAAATAAATGTAGCCACTCATACACACACACACAGAGACACACACACACCTCTGGTGACACTAACAATTAGATAAAATGACTATTAAAAAATACTATTGGCAGTCCAAAAAAATGACTATTTGGTAGTCCCAAAAAATGGGCATGGCCATTTTTTTGGGCTACATATTTTGGTACATATATACACAGAATAGTGTTACTCATAATCACTTAAAAATATCCAACTCTCCATGATTCTGAGTACTTTATACTACAAATAAGCTGAACAACAAATTAAAAGAGCAAAGAGCTACTATGGTCTACAAGAAAATGCAGTCAATTAGTCCTGGATCAAAGAGTGAAGCAACGATCAAAAATCAGAAATTCATAAAAATTGGGCATGTGCTTTCAAGGAGACAATGGGCTAGGGGAAAAACTGACTGAACTGATCGAAAAAGAGAATAACTGAAAAACCATATTTAAATGGACAGGCTCAAGAAGATCGCTGGAATCTCTTTGGAACAACTATGAATTATTAGGGAAATACGTCTACAGAGATATCAGGAGTCAAACCTGATTCAGTGGCACTTAACTGAAGAATGAGAATCCAGAGGTTTATAAACTAAACCTGCCATTTAATTTAATTCCTCAAATACTACAGCTTGCAAGTCACCACCCTCTTAATTTGCTGTGGGAATTCTAGTCCCTGTGGAAGTTCAGTCCTGCCTTAGGCATGAAAGCTGCCTTAGTGACTTTGGGCCAGCCAACCTCTCTTACTCCAACTCATCTCACAGGGCTGTTGTGAGGAAAACAGGTGAAGGAAAAAGTGTTAGATATGATCAACCACCTCAAGTTATTTATAGAAATAATAAATTCAGTGGGTTGTTTTTTAAAAAATCTAAATAAATTCCTCTTCAGGTGCCTCAGTGTGCAGCATTGGTTATTTGAAATACCCAACAATGCAATCTGATAACAAAAATAGACACAAACTCGAGCAGCAAAGCAATTCAGTCAAGCAGCTTAACTTGACCATTGAGAAGATTTCAGGTTAATGGGGGAAACAGTGGTTTAGAATTGCTTAATGTTTTGTTTACTACAGAGCATGTACATGAACATTGCACACTGTGCTAGAGGAACAATTAGAAATCAGTATTTCAGTTAACTCAATATACAGCCTTTTCACTGAATGTATCATCTGACAGTTAAAACAATCAGCAGAGACTTTTGAGCTATAAACAACTAGTGGGAACGATTACTTCAAACCAAATTAAATGACAAAATGTTACTTCAAAGCTTCTAAATTGCCAGAAAAATAAATCATGTCACTAAAAGAAAGAAAACCACCAATACTTTGTAATCATCTTTCCATTACTATCAAGATTACCCATTGTCATACAACTTAAAATTAGTTTGACCTTTGCATGGTTGCAGGGCTTTGCTTTTTCTCCATTTGATTTGAGATTACACCAAAGTTAGTCTAAAAATACTGTTGTTTTCAGATGTATCCTGATTACCCCCTTCTGAATCTATAGTTACTAATAACATACCAAATATGGTACATTGTCCAATCTTTTATTACAAGTGCTTTCAGAAAGGTTAATAAAATTATGGTATATTTCAATATTATATTCCTCCTGAATACATTTCACGATACAAAATTCAGTTACCATGAGTATGTGAATTAAATACAAAGCAGAATATAAACATTTCTAGAATTAAAACACTGTAAATGAGGCCCCAAAATAGAAATGTATGCCAAGCAAATAGCACTTAGTAATAGCATTTAGACTTATATACAGTTTCACAATAGTTGGAAACAGGCCAACAATAACCTTTAGAAAAAAACAGATGTCAGAAACCAGAAGATTCAAACAGGCTTTATTATAAACTTTTGCAAAAGGGTTCCCTCAAGAGGGAAAGAACATTTTTCAGGCCTTTAGGACTTAAATATGTTTCACAAAACTGCAAATGCAGCAAAGACAACACCCATCTATCCTAATGGCTAAAACAGTTTTCATATAGAAACATATATGTGGAATATTCAAAAAAGTTTGGGAAGCCCCAAAAAGTTAACCTGACATTTTCTTTGTTATTCATTAAACATGTATTGATTAGGACACATCACCTTTCTCTTTACTTCTCCTCAGCATCTTTAGCAAATGTTAGTAAATATACCTTTGGTCAATTAATGTCATGTTAACCTTTTTCGAATATTCTGACCAACTTTCATGAGCAATTTTCTTCAGAATAAGCAGTTTACCGTAATTTCTTACATAAGCATGTAGCTAGGGTAACCTCAGGTGATTCCCAACACAATTATGGAGAAATAATGCTCTATTCTTTATTATAAATTATAGGAATAATTCTGCCTCTCACAAGAGTACTTTACAACCCTCTCTAAGCAGTTTACAGAGTCATCATACTGCCCCCAACAATCTGGCTCCTCATTTTACCTACCTCGGAAAGATAGAAGGCTGCGTCAACCTTGAGCCTGGTGAGATTCAAATTGCCAAATTGCTGGCAGCCAGCAGTCAGCCGAAGTAGCCTGCATTACTGCATTCTAACCTCTGCGCTATCACAGCTCCTATACATATCCTGGGGCTGTTTATGGAACTTTTTGTGGAAGTTTCATATCAAGCTAAAGAGGAAGAAGGAAGCCAACCAGTTTCCACAATATACTCTGAAGTATTTCTTCACAATATCCAAAGAGAATATTATGAACCACCTAGAACTACTAAAATGTACTGCTAGCAACAGGAGGAACTATGAAATGAAATCTAATAAGTTGTTAAAAGATGAATGAAAAAAGAAAAAAAAATTGGCTCAGGAAAAGAGGAATGGGAAAAAACGGATTTAAGAACATATTGTGGAAATTGCCAAAAAGAAAAGAGCAACTAAAGTCAAGGAAGAACTCAGAACTCAGTGTTTCCAAATTTTAATTTGGTATGTTTAAGAATGCCAATAGACAGAGAATAACTGATTCAAAGAAAATCAAATATTGAAATTATGTACAGTAGAAATGTCAACATCTAGAATACTGTAGGAATATGTTTCCTACTCCTAAGAACTTTTAATATTGAAAGATGAAGTTAAATTTTCTGTCTGGTCATTATCAAGTCAGAACAAGAATTAATGGAACAAACAGAAATATATAGAAATGGATTCCATCAATTATGTAGAAATATAGCAAGCAAGTCAAGAAGTATCAGTAATGCTTCTAGGTAAGTTATGGCAGCAAGTCTCGAGAATAATGGCAAAATTGGAAGACATCAGCCTATAGCAAAATACAAGAAAAGAGACTTAATAATGAGCAAGCTATCAGAATACTTCCTTAATTCCACATTTTAGCAAAATATTTTTTTATTTTTATTTAAAAAAGAATAAAAAATAAACTTTATTAAATTTGAAAATTAAAACATGCTGTACAACTGTTTACAGTTTTTATCTTCTTTTTCGACCTACCAGCTAAGCTTGTGCATGCTTGAAGAACATATAAGAACAAATACATCTACAATTTAACAACTACATTAAGATAAAACTTACCAACATATAACACATGTAAAACTTATATTAGCGTCTCTTCATTTTGCTTCGTACAAATGCAATATCAATCTCTAATTCTCCTAAATTGTCTATAAGTAATCTCGTTGTATTTCATTTCTTTATATTACATAGTTTTAGATTTAGCCAATAATGCATGGGATCATTTGATGTAGATGACAGCCCTATAAGGAAAAGGAAATTATAGAAGGACGGTTAATTTTTTTAAAATGCAGAGGAACAAGACACATTATTGGTGGTCCATGGTGTATAATTGAGAATGTAAAAAAATATAGTGATTACTGAATGTGTTGACTATGCCGAGCTATGGAATCCTAGCGCATCTTTCTATCCTCATGAAAAACCTATTCATAAAATTAGGGAAATCCTTTTTCTAGAATTTAAATAGAAAGATAGGGAAATTCATTTGGCTAGGGGGAATATCCAGAATCAAATGCATATTAATGCAGGATTCTAGATCCAGAGGGAGCTTAAGACACACAAATATTTCCAAAGACATCAGATCTGAAATGCTTTGATTGATGTATGATACAACATAAAAAAAAGATATTACATTAAAGTTCCAGGATGGCTTTCACCAACTGAAGCCATAACCTATCCCAATCTACTAGACCCCAAAATGATTTTGAGAAATTCAGAACTATTGGATGAATTGGAAAACTTAAAAACACAACAGGAACTGATAACCAAGGGATGAAATTAGACTGGTGGCCATATATGCCAATTAAGACAAAATATAAATAGATAAAAGAATGATATGGTGTAACTAGAGAGAAAACAGAACTGGACAAAATAAGATTAGGAACAGAAAAGAAAATGCTTTCAAAAATATACAATTATTATACCTTAAAACAGAGAGTAAGACAGTAAAAGAAACCATGATTATTAGTTGGGCAAAAAAATTTGGACATAATATTGATTTAGACCAGTGGGATAGACTATAGGATACAAACTACAAATTTACAATGTAAGCTGCTTATAAAGAGAATTTGTATAAAATGTTTTAAAGGTGGCATTTACCACCAGCGAGATTGGCCAAAATGTTTAAAAACAGGTCGCCAAAATGTTGGCAATGTGGTCACAATCAAGGGATCTACTTCCAAATGTGGTGGACCTGTCCCAAAATTGAGAAACTATGGAACAAGACTCAGACTTGGATAGAAGAAATAACAGGACAAAG
>JANHFP010007092.1:3500-14932 GCA_032468135.1 Calamaria suluensis
AGTTTAAATGTAAACTATAGTGGCTTAGAATCTTAAGGTACTATTGGGAACCTAATACCGGAACAATGAAGTGTCTGGGAAACGTTTTTTATTACACCAATGACTGCAAAAACAAGATAGATGAGAAGATAGACAGATGGTAGATGGAGGTGATGGATGGATGGATGGAGGTGATGGAGGTGATGGATGGATGGATGCATGGACGGACGGATGATTGAAATAGATAATAGAGATTGTATATAGATACATAAGTTTCAATACAAGATTATCCTCATTCAATGCAATTTACCAAACGTGATCTATGTCTGTGTTTTGTTGTTTTTCTTTAATTATAGACTTTATCAACTGCCTTGTACAGTTACAATGGTGCTGAAAAAATAACTTTGTGACCAACGTGCACATTTCTAAGTTTCCCAATCTCTCCCTCTCCCTCTCTTTCAGCATTAGTCAGTTAGTATGGATCCTCCTGTGCCTGGCCCGATCTCTTTTAATCCCTTGCAGAGCACAGATTGCTTAAAGAAGCAATCCCTTTAAACCAGTGGTCCTTAACCTTTCCAGATGTGAACCGGCCAGCAGAGACTGTGGGAGAGAGGGGATGGTTCTGTGCATGCAAATTTCCATTTGTGCAAATGGAGGGTGTGCACACTCGCCACTTACATAAATGACGTTTTTCATGAGTGCTCACGCCCGCCCAACTCTTATACAAACCAGGGATTGGAGACCCCTGCTTTAAACAATCTCTCCTGTGCCTGACCTGGTTTTTTCATCCCAATTTCCATAGCAGAAAGCACGTGGGGGAAAGGATTACAAGAGAGTAAGTATGCAGGAACACTATGGGGGATACACCTGGAAAGATATGAGCTAGTGCTGGCTGTTTGCTACCATGCTTCTGGTTCCCAGAAGCGAGCACACTAGGTAAACAACCAGTTCCAGCTCATTGTGCTCCATGTTTAGGAGTCACTGTGTCCCTCTTATTCTCTTGTGATCCCTTTCTTTCCAATGCATGTTAATACAGACATTAATTCCGTTCATTTCTAATTATAGATGAGAATTCCAAGTCCCTATACTGGAAAGGAAGCAACTTCAGAACTCCAATTATACTTTTTAATGGAAATCTCTTTAACTATGGCAGCTCAAAATTTTGCATGATTGCCTTGCCTATTGCAATACTCCTTGCGCACAAATATTTTATTTAACCAAGCTCCCAATACCACAAGGCTGAACTCATCTGATTTAGAGTTTACATTATTTAATATGCAATCTGTAAAAAAGAAACTGTTATTGTAGGGAGCTCACATTAAATACACGTCTTAACCAAACATTTAAAACATTGGTGCATAAACAATCAAATAGCTTTAAAAATGGTTCATGATACATCTTTTCTTTGTAAGCTCTGGTAAAAAGTAAGGGCACAAAAGGCAATAAAAAATAACACACAAAGCATTAAATGTTTAAAGCAACCCCAAACAATAATTACAGTAATGGTGTAACAGGTTGAACAGTTTTTTTTCCTTGTTTAATTAAATAAAACTCCCATCAACTTGTTTGTTTTTATTCTTTTATTTAGGCACAACACAAGTACAAAAGTATTCAAGTCCAACTGGGTGAAACTCTGTTGAGCATCTTTCAGGAACAGAATATATTCTTATAAAAAACAGCCCAAAATATATACAACAGTCCTTTCCAAACTGAGGAAATCATTTTTAATACCCTCAGTTTTATTTTGACTAACTCCTCTTTAGTGAACTGTTTAGTTTATTGAATACATTTCATATAGAAAAAAAGTATCCGCGGTATAGAGTAACCATTTTTGTTGATGGTGTTAATGCTCATCTGCTTTGTCGATCCCATAGTAAAATTCTCAAATTCTATTATGCAAAAGCTTTGGTTATGTGAAAAGGATAAATTGTACAGCTTTAAACAAATAATCTCTTTTAAATTATTCACAGTTTTCATTTTACTTGTACTTTTAAATGGATATATATAATCACATTTTCCTGTATAGTTTTCGTTAGGGACTGAAATTTTCAAATTCAAGATGTTATGGAGCACTAAAAATAACCATGAACATGGGAAGTTCTGAAACACTGCCAAATAAAGCTTCAGTTCTGAAATACTAAGAGATTAAGGAAAGCCTTCAGCTTTCTCAAAACGTGCTAATTATACCTCATTCCCTATCCTATCTTTTTCAGGAATGACTAAATTTCCATGGATGCTCTCAAACCTTTTGGTTCTGTAATTTACAACTGGTGTTATCCAACTTTCTCTGATCACCTGTCAGTGGAAATCCTTATATTTTTTTTCTTATATCCTTTCCAAGGGAGATCAATTGCATGTTGAAGAGAACCAAAAATGACAGTATCCTTGCATAGTTCCCATCCTTATATCCGAGACTGTATACGACTGTACTGTAACAAAGAGATTGTTTTATTTTTACACTAGTGAGACAGAAGCCAAGTAACTGAGTTCTCATCTGTTCATCATACCATCTTGATTATAAGTAGGACTTCAAGGTACCAGACAAACAAAAGGAATTTGGGAAGAACAGGAAAAAGTTACTGGAATGACCTCATGTCCTGGTTTATCAACATGTTAAAAATAATCACATGGCGGAAGATGCTACCTAAATTATTCACACTCAACCCACGAAGAGGTCATTAATCTCTTAACTATTAGACTGCTGGGCTGAATCTGGCAATGTTAATTGCATTATCTCTTTAAAATATTTCCATAAACAGGATTTAGGTAATGCAGCACCAGCCAGTCTCTTTCTCAAAAACCCAGGATGAAAAAAAACAACTTTAATGTAAGAAACGTTCTGTTTATAAAAACTAGAAAAAGAACTGTGATGGCTTCAATTAGTGACCTTAATTCCAACTGAGGCTGCTGAATAAAAGGCACACCGAATCCAATGGAAAATAAATTATTTGAAGTTGGGCAGCAAATTGGATTCATTTAATGGCCTTAAACTGCAAAAGCAGAAAATGGGCAGAGGATAAAAACTTCAATCTATAAACTTTTTGCTACTCTTGCAATAATTTGTTCCCATGAAAAGTAGAATAATTCAGCACAAAAAAGCCCAAAGCATGGGTTATACTGGAAAATAAAATAAGCCAACAATGCATGTATTTTGGAATCAGTACAGTAGTTTCATCTGATTTGTCAGTAGTTCTGCTCAGAAATACAGAAGTTAGAATGTGGCTAACAAAATATTTTGTTTTAAAAACATCCTGGAATTACTCTCAAACAATGCAGAGCAACAGGTATGCTGATACATAAAAATAACACATAATATAGACAGAAATTCTAGTTGCTTTAAACCAGTGTTTTCAGACAAATGGGATCCTTTGAAAACATGACTAACATCGTACAGCAGTCAGCATAATTCATTAAAATTAATATCTATTATAATTCAAAGATTTAGATAAGAATCTGCATTCAGTCTGCCCTAATAAACGCTGAGGAAGGGAAGAAGAGAAACTCTTTTTGCGCACATCCTGTTAAAACTGAAACTGTACCTTTTACACCAAAGTGTTAAAAAGTGTTCAAACTGAAGTTGGAAGCTCCACAGTTCAGATGGATATTTACAGTCCCATACATAACTCTGGTTCTTAAAAGGCTCCAATCTCAGTCCCCCATGGTCTGTAGGGTTTGCCCAGACTGGCTGACTGTGCTGAGGCAGGTGGGCTGAGAGCATTAGGAGACAACAGGTGGAACGAACCAAAGGAAAAGGGGAATGCAGATAAGGAGGCCATGGAAGAAAGCAAAGGAGGGGAGAGCTTAGAAGCAGAAGTGACCACAGGGAGCACTGGTCCAATGGCGCCATTAGGGGGCAGTCTCAAGGAAGAGGACTCAGCATGGGGAGGCACATTTCTGCTCTGGCGATGGCCTTCTGAAGAAGCCGCTGCACCATTTGAAGTGGTACGCCCATTCTGAGGCAGCAATAAAGGATGGGAGATGTGAGGGTGATGTCCAAAAGCACCGCCCCAAGGAATATGTCCAAGCCCACTGTGTGAGCTACTTGCTGCTTCCCGCTGAGAGGCGTAATTATTCAGGTGAGACACAAGGCGGACACGAAGAGGATCAGAGCTGTCCAGCCCCTCTATAATGCTAAGGTAGCGGGCTACTTCAGCCAAGCACTCACGAAAACCTAGGCTCCGGTAGTCCATCGCGAGAGCATGGGCATCAAAATAGCCTAGAAGAAAGGATTAAAGATGGGGATCATTAGAAGGGGATTCCCGTCCATTGGCTGGGTTCACAGCTAACATGCTTTTGTTTTAAGTACAGATCGATTAATAAACTGCAACAGCTGGCTTTCCATATTATATTATGCCCAAACCTTAACACATCATGTTAATCTTAGGGCAATGTACGCATAGGATAGTTTGTCTCTTGAACATTCACTTCAAGTTAACAATCGCTTTCCCTAAATAAAATACCATTAAAAATCACAATAAAACCACAGAAACTACTGTCCAGCCAAATAAATGGATCCTGAAAATGAATCCAACTGTGTTGCATAATTAATGTTTTAGCAATTATAGCAATTACATGCTGCACATGTGCCTAGATTAGAATATAAAAGTTATAAAAACGGAAATACAGAAAAAAAGACGGAAATATAAAGACGGAAATACAGAAAAAAAAATTATGCCCGACTTTGAACTGTAGAACAGGGGCCTCCAACCTTGGGAACTTTAAGCAAAGCTGGCTGGGGAATTCTGGGAGCTGAAGTCCTCCAGGCTTAAAGTTGCTAAGGTTTGAGAGCCCTGCTATAGAATGTGTCTTCTAAACTATGAATTTCATCTGTCTCTGTGTTTCCTACTCTCAACCCCAAACCCAATTTAAATGTCCACAGACACAAATTCATTAGCCGAACAGATCTTAACTTATTAGAGGTGAGTGGAAGATGTTAGCTTCATTCCTTTACAGGAATACTGTGAATATAACTGTAATTAAAATATGGCACATGACCTCCTTTTAAAAAAAACCGACCCTGTAATTTAGTGCATTTTAATGAGGTACATAAAGCTAAGAAGAGAAGTAGTCAGGGCTTAAAATTTTCAATTAAGTGATGATGAGATTCAAGGTAGGAATTTAATCTGTGTCTTAATGCAGTTCCATTCTTCTGCCAGAAAAAAGGCCACTGATCCCAATAAATCTTTCATCCAAGTAAGTGAACCTTGAATGACATGCATTTTTTACTATCCGTGTTTACTAAGGAATGAGTAAACCCAACATGAGTTCATCCAGCACACTGTTTAATTAATCATTGTTTGCTGAATTATCCCTATCCCTTGGGTTCACACAACACAAAGAGCCATAATATCTAAGAAGCCACAATGTACAGTTCAATTCCAGCCTGACTCTGATAAAGGGGCCTCAAGTAACTGCAATTTTATCTTCATAAAATCACAATGAACTGGTTACAGTATTATCACAATATAATTAACAAACAGAAAATGGTCAGCAAAAAAGTGCAATCACCATTTATAATCCACAATCTAGAGCCTCAAATAAATTGGATTACAATTCCCATAGTCTAACTAGTATGAACATTTTAGTCCTACATTTCTGGATATTGCCAAATGAGAGACTCTCATCTGAAAACTCTGAAGCAACAACTCTGATTTTTTAATAAGAGTATTATCCTCCAGTTAATAGGATGCAAATTACAGCCTATAAATTGCACTACTGGGTACCATCTTATTACAAGGCTGCATCAGTAAACAGTACATTATTGTTAAGAAATTACATCACTTTCTTGTACTCTTCTATGATTTGTAACTACAAATCTATTAATCTGTATCTTGCAGGGGGAGGGGTTGACCTGTTAAGAAACTGACAGGATAAAACTATATAAGTGATGAGAACACGAGATAACTTAAAATATAGGCATCTAGTACAAACCACAAAAATGACAAAATGTGTATTTAAGACATCACCCTAAATCTTATATCTTCACACTTGCATCTAAATGTATTTGTGTGTATATATACACACATACACAATATACACATTGTTGAAACTCTTATCACATTATGCTAAAGTAGCCCTACTGTATTGTTCAATACAGTACTAAGTAACCATACTATAAAATAAATAACCAATATGGTTTCTTCTTTGCAAGTTTCCAACCATGAATGTTCCTTTCAAAGAAGATTCCATTCCATTTTCACTTTCCATTACTGAAATTTTGCATTCTCCCCATCCACCAAGGCAGCACTTGATTCTCACAAGCCTCTTTTGGGAGTTCTCCCACCAACCTCTTTCCATACAAAAAGTATTGTACTTCTGAAAAATCTTTGGAGCTCCCACAATCACAATAGTATTGCTTAAACAATATCAGAAATACCCTTGGGAGAACACAGCTACTTTCTCAAGACTCAGCTTCCAGCTAATCCTGTTGATCTGCAATTCCTATAATTAACTGCCAAGGAAGCCTTTCAATGCTAACACACACACATACACACAAATCTTACCTTTCCCTCCTGCTGTGTGCAACATTTTCAGATGGTCTACTGTCATCTGCAAGATTTCAGCTTTCTCCAATTTGGCTGAGCCCTAAGAAAGCAAAGACAAATGTCATTGCCAAAGCAGTTGGGCTCCAGCCAAGCAGAAAAAACGAAAAAAAGAATAAGACTAAATTGCAGCACTGAACTTCCCCAAACTTACCTGCTTTTCAAAAGCACTAGGCACCAACCTCCTCAACTCAGATAGGCTATTGTTGATCCGATCACGGCGGCGTTTCTCAATAATCTGAAAGGAAAGGATGGTGTTTTTTTCCCCAGAGGCAATACTGGGCACTGTGGGTATAAGGGCAATTTTCACATATCACAGCACTTCAAGGGGGGAGGGGGGACTTACGCCTCTACGTCTTTTTCTTGCCAAGATCTGGGAAGTGGTGTTTGGTGACACTGAACCTGGAGCAGAGCTCAAATTTCTAAAAACAGCAAGAAGGAAGAAGTCAGCACAGATCCAAAACAGAAAATGGGACACAATTCCCACCCCTACAAATCACTACACCAGACCCACCTGTAGGTGTGGAAATGGGTGCAGAATAAAGGCTAATGTTATTTCCAGGTAACTCTGATGCCCACCTTTCTGCTTAGAGAGCCAAGATCTGCTTTCCCAGTATGTATATAATACATACCACATAATCCAACATGTATTAAGTCATGGGGAAAGCATTAAAGCCCAGAAAGGCTGCCTCAAGCATGTGCAGAGTGCTCTTTCTTGGCCATAAATTCTAAGTGAAACTGGATGCCCAGGCAGTTCTGTTTCTCCCTTTAGATCACAGGTCTTCAAACTTGGCAGCTTTAAGACTTGTGGACTTCAACTCCCCGAATTCTGGGAGCTGAAGTCCACAAGTCTTACATCTGCCAAGTTTGGGAACCTCTGGTATAGATACTCCTACCTGAGCAGGGGGTCGGATTAGGCAATTCCCAGGGCCCCATCCCCTCTTATGATTCTATGTTCTATTGAGGAGAATTAAGGAGAAATTTCCTGACAGTGAAAACAATTAATCAATGGAACAGAAGTTGTCCCTCACTGATTGACTTTAAGAAGAGGTTGGACAACCATTTGTCTGAAATGGCATAGGGCCTATGGCGAACCTATGGCATGGATGCCACAGGTGGCACACAGAGCCATATCAGTGGGCACGCAAGGGTTGCCACAGCTCACCTTTGGCCAGCTGACTTTTGGACCTGCTGGGCCCACTGGAATTTGGGAAACATACTGTTTCCAGCCTCCAGGGGGTTGGGGAAGGCCGTTTTCACCCTCCCCAGGCTCTTAGAAAGGCTCTGGAGCCTGGGGAGAGCAAAAAACGGGCCTAGTGAGCCATCACATGACAAAAGGGGGTGGCAGGGAGCATTGAATTGTGGGTGTGGGCACACATGCACAACCCCCCACGCTCCCCATGCTTTTGGCATGTGACCGCAAAAAGGTTAGCCATCACAGGTTTCCTACTTGAGTTGGGGGTTCAACTAGAAGACTTCCAAGATCCCTTCCAACTATGTTATATTCTGTTACTCTTCTGTTATTATTATATTCTGTTACTCCTACTGTCCCCATCCGTTTGTAATCATCCCGTGTGTTTAAGGCTATGTTTTGTCTATTTATATCCTTCCATTGTGCCAATTTTTGTACCAATGTCTATGTTTATACTGTTACTTGTTTCCTTGTACTTGTTGACAAATAAAATAAACAAACAAATAAATAAAATAAAGGGCTCGAGATGGTGTCTGGTGTGAGTGCAAAAAGTAAATTACAATTGTTATGTCCTGTGATTTACATTTAAGATCAAACCACACCTTTTCAGGCTTAAAAAATGTTGTCCTAATAACAAATAATGTATGATACCCAGAAGAGATTAACATTGCCAATAACCATTTCAATAAGCGTGGTAACCCAGTAGGGCAAACAATGAAAAGACACTTTCAAATCTTTCAAAAAAACTTTAGATTTTAGACATTCTGATGGTTTTGTTTTTGTTTTTTTTACAAAAGGACCTTTTCTCCATTGTTTCTCCATGGCATTAAAATAGGTTCTTTCCTGAACAATTTGGAGATTGCCGGACTGTCTTTTCTTCAACCTCTTGTCTTAAAAATCAGACTTCAAAGAGGCATTTCAGCAAAGCCCTTGAAGCTGTCTGGCTAAAACTATACAGAAGCAGTAACCTTGAAAAGGTCTCCCTTTAGTTTTCTTTTAAGCATGAAATTTCATTAACTTTACCAGCAGATGCTTGCTTGCCTGGGTTTAGAGCTCTCAGTCAGAGCTTTGTTGTGCCCTTGAATCAAAGCCCTCTTTTCTGAATGAGTTGCAGATGGAAAAGAACAATTTGTGAAAGTCCTCCTCTTTTTTTTTTGCCTCTTCCAAATCTCTTTCCTACATTCTGCAATGCTATTTCTTTCTCTTCCCTCTGATGCTGAAAGCTCCATTGTGTCGCTAAGACACCTATTCCGTTCAATCTCTTTCTAAGGTTGCCTTCTGTAGAACTTTATTTTGCAAAATGAAGGAGCAAAAGATTAGTCAGCCTTGCTACTTACAGACTTTGGTTGTTTAACTAGTTCTGGGTGGCACCCTTTAACTTGATCGAAAACACCAAATCTGCACCCCACCCTAAAAATTATTCGAAACGGGTAATATAAGGGATAATATTTCTGAGACGCTTTATTTCAATTTAAAACATTTGCCTCTCTATTTTTCCTGCACTGCAGATCAGTAATCAACCTTTTCATATGAATGATAGTCAACGTGAATCCTTGAACATGTTGATAAAATGGGTGAAGGAAACTCTGGGATCCAGAAGGCTAGTCTTGGCTTTGTTTCTTTGTTTAATTAAATTTGTACACTTCCCAAAGACTGGGTGGTTTGTTGTTTATGGATATACCTGCAGTTCAGAGTACACAGAACAAGCAGCATGGGAGATGGCTCCCATGGTAACAAGGGCTACTCAGTGGAACAGAATTCTTTATTGGCCAAGTGTGATTGGACACACAAGGAATTTGTCTAGATATTTGTTTCGTAATTTCTTAGGAGTTCCACTCAACTTTGTTGATTAGATTAATCAATATAGGAATGATTCATAGATAGTTAATTTCAATGCGCTCCTGATAAGAGTTTCAGTTTTTGGAACTTTCTAGTTTTATTTATGAGCCTAAATTGATAAGTTAATAGCATGCCACTATTATCCAAGTTAAATGGCATTCTCCTATCTGTATTGCTTTATTGAATTAAAGTGGCATTCGTGGTGTCACCAAGACCAATATAGTTGGAAGTGAGATACCTCATTATCTGTATTAGAAAGGTAAAGGTTTCCCTCTATGTGCTAGTAGTTTCTGATTCTAGGGGGCGGTACCCATCTCCATTTCAAAGCCAAAGAGCCAGCACTGTCTGAAGACATCTCCGTGGTCATGTGGCCAGCATGACTAAATGCCAAAGGCACATGGAATGCTGTTACCTTTCCACTAAAGGTGGTCCCTATTTTCTCTACTTGCATTTTTTACGTGCTTTCGAAACTGCTAGGTTGGCACAAGCTGGGACAAGTAACAGGAGCTCACCCCATTACACAGCACTAGGGATTTGAACCGCTGAACTGCTGACCTTCCGATTGACAAGCTCAGCTGCCTTACCTGCTAAGCTACCATGTTCCTTATTACAAAGGTAGAGTAATTCATAGTCTCGGAAATTGTACAAAGAATGTCCCAAATTCCATTATAATGCAAACATTAAGGTGGAGTCTTTAAATAATTTGAAAAGCTTCCTCTGAAATTTCTTCTCTCCTGGCCTGAGGTTCTGTTTATGAGATAAACTGCCAACAGATACATCTTCTGCATCTTGATCATTTATGTTTATGCTCTCATCCATTGCTTTTCCAGCCTCTCATAACTTTACAAAGATTCTACACTTTTAAAACAATAATGGCAAAATAGCAATAAAAAGCAATTTCAAAGTATAGATTCAGACATTTGCCTGAAAAGATTCAGCATTGCTGGCATTGTTAATAGTGATGCTACTGATTGGATAAGACACTTCTGGCATTGTTCTTTGTATTGTAGAAACAAAGAGACATTCCACCAAAGTTGTAATCGTTCTCCAAGACTGCATCCCCAATTCCCAACTAAAAATTCCTAATTCTTTTCTTTGCATTCCTTTTATTCTGTTTTTTTAATCCCTCCTTTATTATTTTTATAAATAAGGTGGCAAATGTACCTAATATTTTTTTCTTCTCCCATTTTCCTCATAGCAACAAATGGGTTGGGCTAAGAGAGAGAATGAATGGTTCAAAGTCACCAGGCACTTTTCATGCTTAAAATGGGACTAGAATTTACAATCTTTTCCAGCCTGATGCCTTAACCACTAGACTAAAATGACCCTTTCCATTCCATACCCTCTTCCATTCCATTCCATTCTTCCCCTGATTCGTTTTAATAGGCAATTTTATTAAATAAAATTTTAGAAGAATAAAACCCATGTAATTTTTTGAAAGAAGTAAAGTTAAAAAAGGTAATAAATTATGAAGTGCAAATAAAGAAACAGAGAAGATGTGAAAAAAAATGAAAGCCTAGGGTTATCTATGAATTGGATGATGTTTGATTCTATATACTTAAAAACATAGTACAGAAACGTCGTCATTCTGTTTGCCATTTGAGTGGCCTTTCCTTTTCCCTTAACTGTGCACACTGTAGATACAGTCATCTGTCTACCAGTGTGATGGCATCATATTTCTCAGTCCCATGTCATGTAGGAAGGGATGGTTTGGGCTGTGAAGAATGTATACTAACACTGTTGTTTAGATGTTGGTGCTTCCGGAAAATATCAGTAGCCCAGAATGAGACTGAAATCAAGCTATGGCATTTAATAATAAAAATAAAATAAATAAATAAACAGACTCATTTTAATGCCTTTATTTTTATGGTAAATAAGGA